>JAVIAB010000001.1:8492572-8637572 GCA_032433765.1 Megaustenia siamemsis
AACTGACAAGAAAATCACTGGAGGCTGTATAAATGTGGTTTTACAGAAGAATGTTGAGAATACCATGGACATTTAGAAGAGTAATGAAAACGTTATGAAAGAGGTCAAAGCAAAAAGAGAGCTAATTTCTAATTTGAGGAAGAAAGAATCATCATTTTTTGGCCATGTAATGAGAAGGGAACAGCTGGAATATATTGTAACAACTGGGAAAATTGAGGGACGAAGAGATAGAGGGAAGCAAAGAGAAAAAATACCAGACAGATTAAGAGAATGGCTTGGCAGAAAGTCAACAACAGAAATGATAAATAACTGTCGTGATTGAAAGTTGTGGAGAGACATGATCACCTACGCCAGTAGGCTTGGTACTTGAGAATGATAATAAACTGATAATAAATGTAAGTTCATCATCATCAATATCATCATGTGCCATGTCGGTTGGCGCAGGCGATCCTCTGTCTCCACATATCTAAGTCCTCTTGCATTTAATCATTTTAGTCAGTGACCTAGCATTACGGTCCAGTATTAAAAGTGTTCCTTGTTGCAGTTTCCTCATATTCCAAGTCCGGCTTGTTGCAGGAGCTACTGAGTTAAGAGCTCTGCGCACACCGTGAGCTGTGTGTCTCATCCGTTTTAATAATGTTTCGATATTCCAATTGTTTACAATGAATGATGATATCGTATGACAGGAAACAGTTGGCTGTGTTCACTTTCTGCGCAGTTTCGCCTTATGTCTTTTGGCGTGTGCTGAGACTGCTACGATAGGGACGACAGTTAAAGGTAATTTGGGAGATGAAATATTAATTCGGATGATTCCGCTGGCACGGGCGTTTGAGCAATTATGGATTTTAATTCGTTTGCAGTGATACCGGGGCCTTCCATAAGCAAATATGGCCCAGTATAATCCTACCTGTCCTATTGTCTACTTATATTTTAACGAGACTCTACATAAATCCTGGTCGGTTTTTTTTCCGCTATTTCTTAGACCTGTGTTGTGTTTTCTGACTTGTATTTACGTGATTTTTTTTTTTTATAGTTTGCTTGTTACACTTGATAAAAGCTTTTGTCGAAATGTTGTAGTTTATCTTTTATCTATTAGTTTTGCTGCTCCATACAATTTTATATTTATTCCATAGCTTATTTTACCATTTGGATAAGCTGTTCAATGTTGTTTTTTCTCACTTGAATTTCCACTGCTCCCCTCTCCATCCATTCTGCCTTTTGTTATAGTATTCTTAATGCATTCTCTCTTTCTATCACATGACCAATAAATGTAGATTGACATGGATTCTTTCTGTCACATTTCAAATATTTTTAAATTGTTTAACGTTCCCCAGCTGCAACTCTCAGGGAAAGTCCCTAGAGACTAGGAACTGAATTTTGCGTGTTAATCCGTTTTTCCTTGGCAGCCGTATACACAGTGGTCCCTCTCTGTACAGGCAGATAACTCTGCTTTCGGAGGTACTCATATTTGTTTCCATCTATGCGTTGTTGACGTTTAGAAGCCGGCCTCCAGACAGAGAGGTTGTAAGTTCAAATCCGGGTTCCACCATTTGGTATTTTTAGTGATGATTTCACCCTCCAGCAACCACACCTGGTCTCAGCAGCGATGCCCAGCTTGGAACATCAATTACTTGCGGACGGAAAAAATGTGAGTACCTCTGAAGACGGAGTTATCTGCCTGTGCGGCGAGGGACTTCTGTGCACACGGATGCCGTGAAAAAAAAAAAGATTAACACGCAAAATTCAGTTTCAAGTCTATATGGACTTCACCAGAGGTGAAAACTGACGAAGGCAAAAAAAAAAAAAATTAAATAAAAAATAAACGAGATTCCCTTCCAAGAAATTTAAGATTGAGATGAATGGGCTTCGGCAATCTTCATCCACAAACAATGCAGGGTTTGAACTAAAATACCGCTTTTATATAAAAAGCAAACAGCTGTAAGAGAGTTATGAACACAAACATGATGGTTTGGAAAGGAGATGACAGATAAGTGGTGTTGGCATGTGTTAGGATTGCGTGCTAATGACAAGGCTAACGGGGCTCTGACCACGGTCAGCGGAGACGAGAACAAAACCTCTCCCACCTGTCAACGAATCATTTCAGGGGAAGAGGTATGTTTACGGAACAATGTATTCCCGAGTTATGGTCGTAATCCGATAATATAGTCACCGATCACGAGTACACATACTTGAATGGAGCCTCGATAGCTCAGTGGTTAGTCAACTGGACTACAAAGGACAAGAGATAGGGTTCGATCCTAACCGACGGCTTCCGGGTTCACACAGCCTTAAATGGGTACCGGATTTTTTTTTCTGGCAAAGTAAAACGGCACGGGCGTAATACCGACCACATTACCCCAAAAATAATGTGCTGAAGGTCTGTAAAATTTATGGTCACTAACACCATATTCCCTATACGCCACTTGGCGTGACGGGGGCTCTTTACTATTTTTTGCACCTGCTTGAAAGACATCGCCAATAATAGCTATTTTTTGCACCTGCTTGAAAGACATCGCCAATGATAGCTATTTTTTTTACATAGCTGAGTTAGCCGTGTGCTCTAGCTTTTGGTTTCCCTATGGCAAGGCGCTGTTATGAGAAGTACGTGTTCGATCCTTCTTCTATTATTCTTTATTTGTTTTGTTCTGTTGATTATTTGTCATTTTTTCCAAGTGCTGTAAACATACCTCTTTTCCTGAAATGATTCGCTGATTATTGCCTCGGAAGTTCCTCTCCATGAAAATATTCAATTATTATTGTCTTCTTGTTACCCCGTCATGCTTGTTGTAAGAGGAGACGTAGGAGTTAGAGGTCAAGGTATTCGAAGGTGCTACGGAGTTCGTGCTCTAAGCTCAAGCCATGTCCATTGCTTTCGCTAGTGTGTGGCGGGTGTGCTTTCGCTGGTGTGTGGCGGGTGTGCTTTCGCTAGTGTGTGGTGGGTGTGCTTTCGCTGGTGTGTGGCAGGTGTGCTTTCGCTAGTGTGTGGCAGGTGTGCTTTCGCTAGTGTGTGGCGGGAGTGCTATCGCTAGTGTGTGGTGGGTGTGCTTTCGCTAGTGTGTGGCGGGTGTGCTTTCGCTAGTGTGTGGCGGGTGTGCTTTCGCTAGTGTGTGGCGGGTGTGCTTTCGCTGGTGTGTGGCAGGTGTGCTTTTGCTAGTGTGTGGCGGGTGTGCTTTCGCTAGTGTGTGGCGGGTGTGCTTTCGCTGGTGTGTGGCGGGTGTGCTTTCGCTGGTGTGTGGCGGGTGTGCTTTCGCTAGTGTGTGGCGGGTGTGCTTTCGCTAGTGTGTGGCGGGTGTGCGTTCGCTGGTGTGTGGCAGGTGCCCTTTTGCTAGTGTGTGGCGGGTGTGCTTTCGCTAGTGTGTGGCGGGTGTGCTTTCGCTAGTGTGTGGCGAGTGTGCTTTCGCTGGTGTGTGGCAGGTGTGCTTTTGCTAGTGTGTGGCGGGTGTGCTTTCGCTAGTGTGTGGCAGGTGTGCTTTCGCTAGTGTGTGGCGGGTGTGCTTTCGCTGGTGTGTGGCAGGTGTGCTTCATACTGGGGACAGTGCTGGCGATGATATCAGTGGCCTAAACTAGACATTCAGTTTGTTAATGACCACATTAAATGTGGCATTCCGTATCTGTGTAACGTGTCTTGTCATTAGTCTCTCCACTATCTTGGCTCCCACCACCGGCAGCTTTATATCTCTTGTCATTACTCTATCTACTCTCTTGTCTCCTACCACCGGCAGCTTGATATCTTTTGTCATTACTCTCTCTACTCTCTTGTCTCCCACCACCGGCAGCTTGATATGTTTTGTCATTACTTTCTCCAGTCTCTTGTCTCCCACCACCGGCAGCTTGATATGTCTTGTCATTATTCTCTCCACTATCTTGTTTACCACTACCGGCAGCTTGATATGTCTTGTCATTACTCTCTCTACTCTCTTGTCTCCCACTATCTGTAGCTTGATATCTTTGTCATTACTCTCTATACTCTATACTCTCTACTCTCTTATCTCCCACTACCGGCATCTTGATATCTCTTGTCATTACTCTCTCTACTCTCTCGTCTCCCACTACCGGCAGCTTGATATCTCTTGTCATTACTATCTCCACTATCTTGTCTCCCACTACCGGCACTTGATCTCTCTTGTCATTACTATCTCCACTATCTTTTCTCCCACTACCGGCAGCTTGATATCTCTTGTCATTACTATCTCCACTATCTTGTCTCCCACCACCGTCAGCTTGATCTCTCTTGTCATTACTCTCTCGACTCTCTTGTCTCCCACTACCTGTAGCTTGATATCTTTGTCATTACTCTCTATACTCTCTACTCTCTTGTCTCCCACTACCTGTAGCTTGATATCTTTGTCATTACTCTATATACTCTCTACTCTCTTGTCTCCCACTACCTGTAGCTTGATATCTTTGTCATTACTCTCTATACTCTCTACTCTTCTGTCTCCCGCTATCTGTAGCTTGATATCTTTGTCATTACTCTCTATACTCTCCACTCTCTTGTCTCCCACTACCTGTAGCTTGATATCTTTGTCATTACTCTCTATACTCTCCACTTTCTTGTCTCCCACTACCTGTAGCTTGATGTCTCTTGCCATAAATCTCCCCACTCTCTTGTCTCCCACTACCTGTAGCTTGATGTCTCTTGCCATAAATCTCCCCACTCCTTGTCTCCCACTACCTGTAGCTTGATGTCTCTTGCCATAAATCTCCCCACTCTCTTGTCTCCCACTACCTGTAGCTTGATGTCTCTTGCTATAAATCTCCCCACTCTCTTGTCTCCCACTACCTGTAGCTTGATGTCTCTTGCTATAAATCGCCCCACTCTCTTGTCTCCCACTACCTGTAGCTTGATGTCTCTTCCCATAAATCTCCCCACTCTCTTGTCTCCCACTACCTGTAGCTTGATGTCTCTTACCATAAATCTCCCC
The DNA here is from genome assembly GCA_032433765.1 of Megaustenia siamemsis. Taxonomy (NCBI): domain Eukaryota; kingdom Metazoa; phylum Mollusca; class Gastropoda; order Stylommatophora; family Ariophantidae; genus Megaustenia; species Megaustenia siamemsis. The sequence goes on from JAVIAB010000001.1 coordinate 8,497,498, forward strand.
ACTCTCTTGCCTCCGATAATTTGTGATGCCGTTGTTACTATGTGAACTAATAAACTTCAACTTCTTCCTTCTATCTTCCCCCGTGCTATCAGCGTTTTATTCTTCGTGTTTGCTTAGTTTTGAACCATAACCCTAATCTAGAAACCATAATCAACATCATCATCAAAAACCATGCCTCCTGGTATAGGTGATCATGTATCTCCACAACTCTTGAGCTTGATAAATTATTTATTATTTCTGTTGTTGACCTTCTGTCAAACCATACTCTTAAACTGACTGATATCTTTATTCTTTGTTTACTTCTATCTCTTCGTCCCTCAATTTTCCCAGTCTTCACAATATATTCCAGCTATTCCCTTCTCATTACATGACTCCAAAAATGATGATTGTTTCTTCCTAATATTGGAAATTCTCTCTCTTTTTGCTTTAGCCTCTTTCAGAACATTTTCATTACTCTTCGTAGTTGTCCATGGTAGTCTGAACATCCTTCTGTAAAACCACATCTCTAAAGCGTCCCTTGATTTTTGTGTCTGTTGTCCCATTGTCCATGATTAACATCCACATGATAAGACTATTTCTATCAATCATTTAAGAACTCGAAATCCTTTTCTTGTTTCAATTGTCAAAAATAGATTGCACATTATCATTTTTTGTAATGCTCCTTTTGCCATGAGCTATTCTGCATCTCACCTCTGTTATATACCTACCATCTGAGGTGAAACGTAGTAGAGCAGCGAATTGGCCTTCTGTGGTCTAGACTTTTAGTTCGATTCCCTTTATAATCATCCCGTAATGTTAGCATAGCCCAGTCTTTCAATGTCTCTCACAGACATCTATTGTAAAGGAAAGACAACTTTGCGGTGCATCAACTGAGAACTTTACCGACTCTCATCGCAGCGCACTTGAGGCGTGACGAAGCCTCTCTTCTATCTGTTGGAATCATCGACATTCACTTGTCCAAGATCGACTATCAATAATTTCCTTTAAAAAAATATACACGCTTTGTTCAGAACGATCTAATATATCCTTTGCGTGTTTTAGGATAATATAATTGAAATTCAACCTGGCAACTCAATGATTTAATATTCTGTGTTATTAAAGTAAATAAATTTTTCACGAAAATTGTGAGGTCAAAAGGTCAAATAAAATTGAATATATGCAGATTATATTGTCAGAGGTTTTGGGAGCATTTGAAAAGTCGTCTGCGGTGAATTTAGACTGTGCCAGATTTCTCTGAACAATGCGGTTAGAAATGTGTTATTGAAACCGTAGCCAAACACTTGTGAATGTGTGTGAGATGCTAAACCTGAGCAACTGTCTGTGAAATTAAATCTTGGCGTTGAATGCTAAAGCAGTGAAGCGATTAAAATAGCTTTATCTTTCAAATGTGAACTGAATGAGAGGCTTAACAATTTACTATATGTAAAGAATATTTCAGAATGGATTCTTCAAAACTGTAGGCTGTGAAAGGTAGTAGCGATTTCGGTCTGATTGTGTTGCGTTTGAATGACTCATAGCGTTGTGGTAGCTGGCAAGCCTGGGCACGGGATGAACAGAGTTCTATCCTAGTCCGACACTCTAATGTCTAGCGAATCAATTCAGAGGAGGAGGTATGTTTACAGCACTCGGAAAAAAATAAAAAAAAAAACAACAGAAAAAAAAACAAAGAACAATATATATGGACCGATGCAGGATCGAACCCCATATATATTGCTCTTTGGTTTTATTTTTCTGTTGTTGATTATTTGTAATTTTTTCCGAGTGCTGTAAACATACCTCTTCCTCTGAATTGATTCGCTGATTATCGTCCCGGAAGTCTCCCTCTATTAAAATATTCATTGATTAGTATCTGTCTCTAAAATACGGAGGATAGGATAAGGAAGGATACCTCATCTCTGCGGTGACCGGCTTCCTTTGATGTTTACTCGTAATTGACCATGTTTGGAGTTGATAGCACAAGGTGGGAATGAATATACTCTGTATAAGATGATAGCTACTGTCCTGTGCTGACGTAAAGTGGTTTGCTGCCTCAATGTTTGACTTTCCTTGCTGGATGTCTATTTCTTTTTTCGTTCCACCACTATCAATGAATGTTATTCCTAAATATTTTAAATTTCATCATCTCCCTCCCGTTCAGATGGACATGTTTTTTTCTGTTTCGCTTTATTATTGGTCCATGCCTGCCGCCATATTTCCTTCTGCTATAATTTTCATTTTTATTTTGTGGACTCCATCTTTGTCTGTTTTTATTTATGTCGGTTCAGGTACAATGATTCTATGATGTCGCCCCAGCTAAATCATTGTTATTTATTTGCATATTCTACTGCGACGGTGATCCTCAACGGTCTTTCTGGTTCTTCGTTTATAATTTTTAAAATTATTAGTTCGTGAAAATCATAGGAAATTAAGATATGAGTTATTTGCCTCAAAATGTAGTTTACAATATTTATGTTTTATAGCAGTAAAGTGCCCCGTCACGCCAGGTGATGTACCCCGTCACGACACGTGATGTGCACCGTCACGCGATGTGATGTGTACCGTCACGCGATGTGATGTATAGGGAATATGGTGTTAGTGACCATAATTTTTACAGGCCTTCGGTACATGAGTTTTAGGGTAATGTGGTCAGTCTTACGCCCGTGCTGCTGTATTTTCCCAGAAAAAAATTCTGGTACCCATTTAAGGCTGGGTGAACCTGAAAGCCATCTCTTGTCTTTTGTAGTCCAGTTCACTAACCACTGAGCTATCACGGCTCCCCTTATATTTTATAACTTTTCTTCATTTTGTCAGAGAAAAATATTAATTAATATATTATAAATATATTTATAGTATACGGCCTTTGGTGTCATGACAGACGGTTGGTGGCAAGCAATCGTGTTAATTAAGTAATTTGGTAAAGCATTAGTGTCTCATACTGGGTGCTGCTTTACTGAACAGCTTCTCTTGTGGCTTAATTTGCCAATCTTGGACAGAGAGATCTATCCACAGAACGAACAAGGTGTATTTGCGTTACCTGGTCTTGTCTCTTTTCTCTTGCGCCTTTTGTCTTCTGAATTTGATCAGTCTCGAAAGTTGCTGTGTCATTTCTTATTTTTGTTCTCTATGTGCTACGATCTGCAGCCACATTTTCCAAGTTTCTTTCACTGATAAAAAATTCCCCAAGGAAGTCTTGCAAACATCCTTATATCTCAGCACTGGTCTGCCCTTTGGTCTCTTTCCATCCTTAAGTTCGCCATACAATATTTCTTTGGAAATGCTAATTTTTGCCATCCTTCTTACATGACCCAGCCACCTTAGCCTACGAATCCTAAGTGTTGCTATGATCGATGGGAGTTTAGCTCGTTGTAAGGCATTAGAGTTAATTACTTTGTCCTGCCATTTGATGTTCATGATCTTAAGAAGGCGACATGAAAGCTGTTTAACCTTTTCTCCTGCCCTGCATAGGTAGTCCATGTTTCTGATCCGTATAGAAGTGTTCTAAGCACATAACTTTTGTAAATTTGAATCTTAGTCCTGAGTGTTAAATTGGTGTTGGCCCATGCTCTATCTTTAAGTTTACCAAATGTGGAAGCTGCCTTTCCGATTCGGGAATTTATTTATTCTTCAAGGGAGACATTGGTTGTGACCATAGAACCGAGATAGGTGAACTTTCTCATAGGTTCAAGGGGTGTGTTATTTAGTGATCCAGCTGCGGGGTTGGCTACACCTTGTTGAAGCACAACAAACTTTTGTGTACTTGTTAACAGGGAGAATAATTCACACAATCTAGCCAGATTATCAATCATTGACTGCAGGACGGATTCATCGTAAGCAACCAGTGCTGCATCATCAGCGAATAGAAGCTGCTTGATTAGGGTCTCAGTTGTTTTTAATGTTGACCTCAGACGTGCAAGATTGAATAAGGAGCCGTCAGATCTTGTACGGATGTAGATGTCTCCAGAGATGGTTTCAAACGCATTGTGTGGAAGGGCAGCGATAAAATATGCTGAATAGAATAGGAGCAAGTATACATCCTTGTTTGACTCCACAGTTCATCTCAAAGGGCTGGGAAGATCTACCATCGAATCGGATGATGGCAGACATATTGTTGTGAAACGACTTGATCAGCTTAAGTAATATAGGAAGACAGCCATCGTTATCCAGCACCTGCTCTGTACACTGTGTCAAACGCCTTTGTGAGATTGTGTTTACCTTCTGCTGTGTCCTAACGAGAATGAAACTGACATTTCAGCTTGCTTGCTATGTCTGGGCCAATCATATGGAGCCCCCCCCCCTCACCCCCCTCGTCTCCTCTTTGAAGTGTTTCGAAGGAGGGACTCGGTCCTACCTTTCGGAAATAAAGTTGCGTTGCAGGAGGATTTCAGTTTAATGTTTGTTGCGCAATAAGAGCATTGCTCAACACGACAACGGTTTTCAGGTCTCCTATATTTACAGTAGTTTAGTTGTTTAATAAAATATATAATAATAAAATATATAATAACAAAATATATAATAATAAAATATATAATAATAAAATATAGCCACTTAAATATAATTTATAAATATTTATTGTTATATTTATTTCTCATTCTAGTTAGAACTTATTACTTTTGTTATTGTAAATAATTATCTCTCTGTGTGTGTGGTGTATGTTTTATTTTCCTGATGAAGGCCTATTGTGCCGAAACGTCGTTCTAATTTTTGTCGTCTACTTCTCACGTAAAGCTTTAACCGTAACGTTGTTTCTATTTTTTTTCTACATTTTTTGTTTCATTTCTCCTTACAACCAGCTTTACTGCAGCTTCACATTTGGATGCATTTCTTTGCTTTGATCCTTTATTTGCTCGTCTGTTAGGTTTTGAACTCTGAAGTTTATATTTTAGAACTGATGAGCAGTTGACCTCCCACAAAACCAGAGACATTCTATTCCAGCCACTCTATACTGGGTTTACTTTCTACCTCATCTTCACTACCATCCTCTCCCTTCCCTACTTATTTTATGATCATTCTCCTTTCATATCGTGAGAGAAAGCGACTTTCCCTATCAGTCCCAGTCCTATATTCAGTTTTCTGATTTAGCGCCCATTTACAGAACCTTCCAGAATAATAGCGTCTCATTTACATACAACATTATGGTAATGGTTACATATCTATACATCAGCTGACGGGTGGCCCTGTACCGTGGTCTAGTGCGAAGGTTCTCAAGCTGCCAGTCGCGAAGGTACCAGAAATACTATCATCTTTTCTATTTCTGCCACTCATAAACTTTTGTCACAATAAATTAATAACTTAAAACTCAGCTCAGTGGTTAGTGAACTGGACTACAAAGGACAAGTGGTAGGTTTCGATCCCAACCGACGGCTTCCGGGTTCACCCAGCCTTTAATTGATACCGGATTTTTGTATCGGAAAGTAAAGCGGCACGGGCGTAATAGCGACCACATTACCCACAAATCATGCGCTGAAGGTCTGTAAAATGTATGGTCACTAACACCATATTCCCTATACGCTACTTGGCGTGACGGGTCACTAACACCATATTCCCTATACGTCACTTGGCGTGACGGGTCACTAACACCATATTCCCTATACGCCACTTGGCGTGACGGGTAACTAACACCATATTCCCTATACGTCACTTGGCGGGGTATTTTACTTTTTCTTTTTTACTTAAAACTCAGACTCCCAACACTTTGTGGCGACTGAACTGGACAAGCGGCCTTTATTCTCCGGTTGTATAACACTCCACGGCACTGGTAAAATGCCGTAAATATTGGTCAACAGTACTGGAAAAATACCGTAATGGTAGTTTTAATAAACTTTTGTACGGTTAGAATTGTTTAATTGTTAAGTCTACTCCACTGTCTCTTTGTCCCTCAACTTTCCCAGCTGTCACAATATAGACCAGTTGTCCCCTTCTCATTGCATGGCCACAAAATGATGATTGTTTCTTCCTAATTTAATAGAGATGACGCAGCATTAATAGAGATACCAATATTTAGACTCCGAACAGAACACAACAGATTGAAGTACAAACTTGTCAACACGCTAAGTATAGGAACCTTTGATGAATGTGACTGTCTTCTACCTTTTAGCTCCCAGTGGAGCATAGGTCTTCAACAAACACTTTCCAAGTCGGTCTGTTTTTTGCAATTCTTTTAAGATCATTCCATGTCTTCCCCATCATCTTCATCTCTGCTTCAATCTGTCTTCTCCAAGAATTCCTTGGTCTTCCTCTTTGTCTTTTCCCCTGGGGATTCCAAAAAAGGGCCTGTTGTGTAATACCAGATGAATGTGACTGTGGCACAGGTAAAATGGCTGCTGGACATCTGCTACAATCATGTCCATCATATGATGAACAGAGAAGGTTGCTGTGGCCATCATAGGTGTCATACCGGGACAAGCTGTATAGAGATGTCATCAGCTTTAAGGTAAGGACGGCTATCTTCCAACTCATTAATAATGACGTCTAGAAGTGTACGCTGAAGAATGACATGTCTTCACCTGAAGCAGCGAATCAAATATTGCGTTTTGCTTTTAAGTTTGACACGCAGTCTTCTTCTATTTTTCAGCTCCTTACGGAGCATAGGTCTTCAACAAACACTTTCCAAGTCGTTCTGTTTCTTGCCATTCTTATAAGATCATTCCATGTCGTCCCCTTCATCTTCATCTCTGCTTCTGTCTGTCTTCTCCAAGAATTTCTTGGTCTTCCTCTTTGACTTTTCCCCTGGGGATTCCAAAAAAGGGCCTGTTGTGTAATACTCTCAGTTGGTTTCCGCAGTGTGTGTCCTATCCAGTGCCATTGTCTTCGCTGTAAGAAGCTAGACACGCAGTGTTACAATGATATTCTTAAAACAAAGAGTATCAGAAATGTCATGATGACTAAGCCATATTTGTTTTGTTCACATGAAGATAGGGGAAGTAGGTAGAATCTAATGTGATAACTTCATAAAAATCTATGAAATGAGGGATAAAAAGAAACGAAGAAAATTATCAATATATTGTAACAGATATAAAACTCGTTAATGAAAGGAGCAGTACTAAATGTCGTTGCTGACTATGTCGACCTGGATCAGGTTGACTCACTTCACGGCTGGTTGTTCACATCTCAAACTGGAATTTTAGTTCTCATCTTGGAAATGCATTTATTGATGAAGATATCCTGTACCTAGTACATTCCTCTCATTCTTATATTTGATATTTGATGAAAGTGTTTTCATTCTGTGACATGACACATAAAAATGTAAAAAATTCTAGCAAAAATAAATTTTTATGTGAGAATTAATATAGCTAGTTAATCCTCGTTAAAAGAAACAAAATCAAAGATTTGCAAATCTGAATATTTCGGGATGATGAAACATTCAATTGTTTACCACAAAAGTTGTGTAATTTTAAGTTACACCTTTTTCTAATCAATTTGAATGTACATGAGAGGAAGCGTATGTTGCTTCTCCCTTTATGGAAGACACAACTACCCAAATCAACTACAGTAACAACGACAGGCAATTTGGAACGTAACCGGGTCAAGGCAAAGAAATGCACATCAATGCATCAAAATACAAAGCTGCAGTGAAGCTCTAACAGTGCAGCTCTAACAGTGAAGCTCTAACAGTGAAGCTCTAACAGTGAAGCTCGAACGGTGAAGCTCTAACGGTGAAACTCTAACGGTGAAACTCTAACAGTGAAGCTCTAATAGTGAAGCTCTAACAGTGAAGCTCTAACAGTGAAGCTCTAACGGTGAAACTCGAACAGTGAAGCTCTAACATTGAAGCTCTAACAGTGAGGCTCTAACAGTGAAGCTCTAACAATGAAGCTCTAACAGTGAAGCTCTAACAATGAAGCTCTAACAATGAAGCTCTAACAATGAAGCTCTAACAGTGAAGCTCTAACAGTGAAGCTCTAACAATGAAGCTCTAGCAGTGAAGCTCTAACAGTGAAGCTCTAACAGTGAAGCTCTAACAATGAAGCTCCAACAGTGAAGCTCTAACAGTGAAGCTCTAACAGTGAAGCTCTAACCATGAAGCTCCAACAGTGAAGCTCTAACAATGAAGCTCTAACAATGAAGCTCTAACAGTGAAGCTCTAACCATGAAGCTCTAACAGTGAAGCACTAACAGTGAAGCTTTAACAGTGAAGCTCTAACAGTGAATCTCTAACAATGAAGCTCTAACGGTGAAACTCTAACAGTGAAGCTCTAACAGTGAAGCTCTAACAGTGAAGCTCTAACAATGAAGCTCTAACGGTGAAACTCTAACAGTGAAGCTCTAACAGTGAAGCTCTAACAGTGAAGCTGTAACAGTGAAGCTCTAACATTGAAGCTCTAACAGTGAAGCTCTAACATGAAGCTCTAACAGTGAAGTTCTAACAGTGAACCTCTAACATGAAGCTCTAACAATGAAGCTCTAACAATGAAGCTCTAACAGTGAAGCTCTAACAGTGAAGCTCTAACAATGAAGCTCTAGCAGTGAAGCTCTAACAGTGAAGCTCTAACAGTGAAGCTCTAACAATGAAGCTCCAACAGTGAAGCTCTAACAGTGAAGCTCTAACAGTGAAGCTCTAACCATGAAGCTCCAACAGTGAAGCTCTAACAATGAAGCTCTAACAATGAAGCTCTAACAGTGAAGCTCTAACCATGAAGCTCTAACAGTGAAGCACTAACAGTGAAGCTTTAACAGTGAAGCTCTAACAGTGAATCTCTAACAATGAAGCTCTAACGGTGAAACTCTAACAGTGAAGCTCTAACAGTGAAGCTCTAACAGTGAAGCTCTAACAATGAAGCTCTAACGGTGAAACTCTAACAGTGAAGCTCTAACAGTGAAGCTCTAACAGTGAAGCTGTAACAGTGAAGCTCTAACATTGAAGCTCTAACAGTGAAGCTCTAACATGAAGCTCTAACAGTGAAGTTCTAACAGTGAACCTCTAACATGAAGCTCTAACAGTGAAGCTCTAACAGTGAAGCTCTAACGGTGAAGCTCTAACAGTGAAGCTCTAACGGTAAAGCTCTAACGGTGAAGCTCTAACGGTGAAGCTCTAACAGTGAAGCTCTAACAGGGAGGAGATTAGAAAAAAAATCTATAGACAGGAAAAAAAAAATAGAAAAAAAGCGGTATGGTTAAAACTTCACGTTACAAGTGGACAAGACAAACCAGAACAACGTCTCAGCAGGAATAAACATATAACACACATACAAATATGTATTGTGAGACGCGACAGCTCAGTGGTTGGTGAATTGGACTGCAAAGGACAAGAGGTAGGGTTCGATCCCAACCGACGGCTCCGGTTCACCCAGCCTTTAATGGGTACCGGATTTTTTGGGGGGAAAGTAAAGCGGTACGGGCGTAATACCGATCACATTACCCCAAAAAAATCATGTGCTGAAGGTCTGTAAAAATGTATGGTCACTAACACCATATTCCCTATACGCCACTTGGCGTGACGGGTGTACTTTACCTTATTTTTAACTTACAAATATGTATTTAAAAAAAAAAAAAATAATAATACATATTAAAAATGCTAAAAATAAATAATAATTTGGAATCATCATCATCAAGTACCGGGCCTGCTGGTGTAGGTGATCATGTTTCTCCACAACTTTCAATCTCGACAGTTATTTATCGTTTCTGTTGTTGACCTTCTGCCAAGCCATTCTCTTAAGCTGTCTGGTATTTTTTCTCTTTGCTTCCCTCTATCTCTTTGTCCCTCAATTTTACCAGTTGTTACAATATATTCCAGCTGTTCTCTTCTCATTACATGGCCAAAAAAGTTTGATTATTTCTTCCTATGGAATTTGGAATAAGTAATATAAAAAGTAAAGAAAGAAATAATGAAACGTTTGAATAAAACCTTTGAATTTAAGCCCCTGTTATGAATGTTTGAGAATCACTCTCCTGCCACAGGGAATTGTCATTCTCTTCCTTAGAGGTATTATTTAGCTGTTTATCTGACTGGGAAGCCACGCTACGATAGAAGTCTTTTAAAATCGTAGCAGCTATAAACACAGAGTTCCTTTCTCCTTGTCCTCTTTCGCTCGGACTGAAACATTCAGTGGCTCGACACACCCGGTGGTGTCCCCTGGGACCATACAAGTTCCTGCACTTTACTCGTTCCATGGCGTTGCTCTTTATGTGCCAAATATCTGGTGGAACTCTCGTGTATCCTCCTGAACTAATCTCAACAAAGTTGATCTGATTATTGTTCATTTTCCTACCGTGCCGTAACTCTTCTGGGATTGTTTCCAGATCTCTGTGTTAAGTTGACAATAGAAACATGAGAAAGAGTAAGTATTTAAATGTTATGTAGAGCCAGTCTTAATATATGGATGTGAATCATAGACAATAGGAAAACAGACAAGAAAATCACTGGAGTCTGTAGAAATGGCGTTTTACAAGAATGTTGAGAATACCATGCACAGCTAAGAAGAGTAATGAAAACGTTCTGAAAGAGGCCAAAGCAAGAAGAGAGCTAATTTCCAATATTAGGAACAAATAATTATCATTTTTTGGCCATGTAATGAGAAGAGAACAACTGGAATATATTGTGACAACTGGAACAAATTAAGGGACGAAGAGATAGAGGGAAGCAAAGAGAAAAGATTCCAGACAGCTTAAGAGAATGGCTTGGCGGAAGGTCAACAACAGAAATGATAAATAACTGTCGTGATCGAAAGTTGTGGAGAGACATGATCACCTACGACAGCAGGCCCGGAACTTTATGATGATGTAAGTAAGGCTTTCCTTCAAACTTCACGCGTTTAGGGAACTCCCGATTAGTGACCTCCTTTAATGACCACCCACACCTTTTAATTGGTGATCAGGCCAGTGTTATGCCAGACCAAAGCCACCTACGGGGTCCTCGGTAGCCTATTTGGGAAAACCACCCGACTGGACTACCGACGTTCGGACAACCCGTGTTCGATTCCAGCTGGGAGCAGTGTGAATTGTACTCGTGGTTGGAAAAAAAAAATACCCCTACGGTCGACCCAGCCGTTGGCAGAAATGGGTACCAGGGTATTACCTTGGGAAGGTGAGAAATGTTGCCTCGCATTGTGAGTTTCGATGCTTGAAGCGACACTATACAGAAATCTCCGAACATTTCTGGACAGGCGGCCGAGCACATATGGGTGGAACCTCGCGTGCTAAGACAGGCGGCCGAGCACATATGGGTGGAACCTCGCGTGCTAAGACAGGCGGCCGAGCACATATGGGTGGAACCTCGCGTGCTAAGACAGGCGGCCGAGCACATATGGGTGGAACCTCGCGTGCTAAGATAGGCGGCCGAGCACATATGGGTGGAACCTCGCGTGCTAAGACAGGCGGCCGAGCACATATGGGTGGAACCTCGCGTGCTAAGACAGGCGGCCGAGCACATATGGGTGGAACCTCGCGTGCTAAGACAGGCGGCCGAGCACATATGGGTGGAACCTCGCGTGCTAAGACAGGCGGCCGAGCACATATGGGTGGAACCTCGCGTGCTAAGACAGGCGGCCGAGCACATATGGGTGGAACCTCGCGTGCTAAGATAGGCGGCCGAGCACATATGGGTGGAACCTCGCGTGCTAAGACAGGCGGCCGAGCACATATGGGTGGAACCTCGCGTGCTAAGATAGGCGGCCGAGCACATATGGGTGGAACCTCGCGTGCTAAGACAGGCGGCCGAGCACATATGGGTGGAACCTCGCGTGCTAAGACAGGCGGCTGAGCACATATGGGTGGAACCTCGCGTGCTAAGACAGGCGGCCGAGCACATATGGGTGGAACCTCGCGTGCTAAGATAGGCGGCCGAGCACATATGGGTGGAACCTCGCGTGCTAAGACAGGCGGCCGAGCACATATGGGTGGAACCTCGCGTGCTAAGACAGGCGGCTGAGCACATATGGGTGGAACCTCGCGTGCTAAGACAGGCGGCCGAGCACATATGGGTGGAACCTCGCGTGCTAAGATAGGCGGCCGAGCACATATGGGTGGAACCTCGCGTGCTAAGACAGGCGGCCGAGCACATATGGGTGGAACCTCGCGTGCTAAGACACCGGTTCAATTCTCGTACTTTACCTTACCTTTAAAAGCCACCTATATCTGTAATACCTGCCCGATGAGGACCGCCCAAAACGTATGACGTTTTCAGCATTGCAAGCAGGGAGATTTGGAGTAAATGCCGTCAGTCGTCTACATTTGGTATATCTCAAAACGTCACAAACACCTGTTATGTTTCTCTCCAATTTCTTCTTCCTTCTGGAGATGGAAATCACATATACCACCCATACACTCTGACATGACCCCATACACTCTCCTCACCATGGAACCAGATACCACAATCACGTGATAAATGACTCCATACACACCAGGGCGGTACCCTGACTGGCGGAGTCATTGACTGCATGAGAACACTCCGCGTCAACAGTCACGGAACTCTGACATGTGTTGCACCTCAACTCCCCCGTACATTCAGTGCCTCATATCCTCTTTCACAAAGGTGAATTTGTAGTCTCTAACTTCATATTACTCACAGATTACATCTCCCCTCGACGCCAACGGCAGTGGAGGAAAGATAGAAGAAGAAGAAGAAGCAGACGAAAAAGTAGAAGAGGCAGAAGAACACCATATTCCCTTACGCCACTTTGCGTGATGGGGGCTCTTTACTTTACTTTTACAAACACGTGACGGCGACTGCACTGAACAGGCGGCCTTTATACTTCGGTCCTATCCCCATCCCCGTAGACCCATGTAATAGGAAAATAGCATAAATATAGTTTTCTATTTTCTCCTTTCCCCAAACACATTCACATGTTGATAGTTCTGTGCTTTGCCAGAGCCATCTATAGTTTTAATAAGGCCCGTGGTTCAAAGGAATCACCCATAGTTTATGACGTTTTCAGCTTTGTGAGCAGGGGCGGTTGTGGGTAAAATGACGCCAGACGTCTATAGCTCACATAGCTGAAGACGTCACAAACTTTAGGCGATTCCGGGATTTCCATTTCAGGCCTTAGTATGGCTATAGATGGCTGTGTAGTGTGTCTACGTTTCATCATTTTTCTGTTTGTTTTTTTTACAAGCCCTTCCCTATCGGTTTGACTGTCATATCACAAGTTGAATGATAATGTTAACATTTTTAGGTGAGATATTATCTTTCCAAGACAATTGATGACATTATGACAGTGCACAAATCATTGAACCCTTCACCACCTGATAGATCAAGAGCAAGTCATATTTCCCAGACATCCAGCCGTTTTAATTTTAAAAAGCTGTGAATTTTTGTCCCGTTTTAAATGTTACAAATGTTAACTTTTGTCTCCTTTTGAATTTAAAAAAATAGCAAATGTTTGTCCCGTTTTTAATTTTTAATGTTAAATTTTGTCCCATTAAAATTTTTTAAAATGTCAATTTTTGTTCCTTTTTTAATTTTTTAAATGTTAACTTGTTTCTCATTTTAAATTTAACAAAATGTCAGTTTTGTCCACCTTTTAATAAAAATGTTAACTTTTGTCTCCTTTAAATTTTTAAAAATATTAACGTTTGTCTAATTCAAATTTGTTTAATGTCAATTTTTGTACCACTTTTAATACAAATGTCAACTCTTGTCCCGTTTTTAATTTAAAATGTTAACTGTTTGCCCCGTTCCAAAAAAAAAAAAAATCTATAAATATATAGAAATACTGGGCAGTCACGAATCATAACCTTCATTTTGTAACAATGTCATTGATACCAGTAATTTGTATAACCACAGAGTGGTGGTAGTTCGATCCAGTTTCGGGCGGAAACTCACTCAATCGTTCGGTTGACTTCAAACATTGAATGAGCTCAGCCAGTGAAGTAGAATGGTAAGCTCAACATGTTTACGTCATTAAACTTTTTATAGTGAAGGCATTCTTGAATGGAGAATATTACGTAACTCTCTTATGATCTTTCTTCTGTCCGTTACAATGTCCCGTTTTTGCTATCCCAGTGTCTCGTTTTTGCTATCCCAGTGTCCCGTTTTTGCTATCCCGGTGTCTTTATTTTAGTTATCACAGTGTCCCGTTTTTGCTATCCCGGTGTCTCGTTTTTGTTATCCCAGTGTCCCGTTTTTGCTAACCCAGTGTCCCGTTTTTGTTATCCCAGTGTCTCGTTTTTATTATACCAGTGTCCCGTTTCTGTTATCCCGGTGTCTCGTTTTTGTTATCCCAGTGTCCCGTTTTTGCTATCCCAATGTCTCGTTTTTGCTATCCCAATATCTCGTTTTTGCTATTCCAACATCAAGTTTTTGCTATCCCGGTGTCTCGTTTTTGTTATCCCAGTGTCCCGTTTTTGTTATCCCAGTATCTCGCTTTTGCTATCCCAGTGTCTCGTTTTTGCTATCACAGTGTCTCGTTTTTGTTATCCCAGTGTCTCGTTTTTGCTATCTTGTGCCCTGTTTCTGGTATCCTAATGTCTCGTTTTTTCTCTCCCCAGTGTCCCGGTTTTACTATTCCAGTTTTCCATTTTTGTTAACAAAATGTCCCGTTTCTGCTACTCAAATGCACAATATTTGCTATCCCAGTGTCCCGCTTTTGTTATTCAAATGCCCCTTTTTGTTATCCCAGTGTCCCGTTTCTACTATCCCAGTGTCCCGTTTTTGCTATCACAAGGTCCCGTTTTTGCTGACGAAATGCCCCGTTTTTGCATTCCAAATGCCATTTTTGTTATTTCATTGATCCGTTTTTACTATCCCTGTGTCCCGTTTTTACTATCCCTGTGTCCCGTTTTTGCTATCACAGGGTCCCGTTTTTGCTGACGAAATGTCCAGTTTTTGTATTCCAAATGCCCATTTTTGTTGTTTCATTTATCCGTTTTTGCTATCTAAATGTTTCATTTTTGCTTCTGCATTGTCCCGTTTTTACTATCCCAGTGTCTCGTTTTTACTATTCCAGTGTCCCGTTTTTGCTATCACAGTGTCCAGTTTTTGCTATCACAGTGTCCCGTTTTTGCTATCACAGTGTCCCGTTTTTGCTATCACAGTGTCCAGTTTTTGCTATCACAGTGTCCCGTTTTTGCTATCACAGTGTCCAGTTTTTGCTATCACAGTGTCCAGTTTTTGCTATCAGTGTCCCGTTTTTGCTATCTAAATGTTTCATTTTTGCTTCCGCATTGTCCCGTTTTTTTCTATTCCAGTGTCCCGTTTTTACTATTCCAGTGTCCCGTCTTTGCTATCACAGTGTCCCGTTTTTACATTCCAAATGCCACATTGTTTTCCTTGGAGGTGCGCGTGACCCTCAAAAGGCCTACCAAGTTCTCATACACATTGCAAGGTAGATAGACGCCGTTGTACGGTTGTAGTAGGTTTTACCTCCATACACATTGATGTTTATTAGTAACAGCTTGAGTTATTTGAAATATATCACGGCTATACGAGGGAATACAGTGGCTGGTTGTACACTGGCATTTAACTCATTGAGCTGGAGTCTGATTGTGTCATGTATTCTGATAAAATAGTAGAGAAATCGTTACCTATGTTGCTGCCTTTGAATATCCGCCGCTGGGCTACCTACGGGATCTAATGGAGAGTGTAACAAATGAAAAGGTGTTTAAAATAGTGTGAAGAAAGAGTTAAGATATAAATATTTAAAGACAAGGAGAGATAGTAAGAGGATAAGGGATTTCAACGAGAGACATGAAAAGGAAGGTGAAGACAGAGGAAGCAAGGGTAGGACAGAAGCATCATCATGTGCCAAACTGATTGGCGTAGGCGATTATGTCCTTCTAAAATGTTCTATCAACAGTCCGTCGTATCAATTCTGTTGTTGACTGTTTTCCGTTCCGTGGTACCAAACTGATGATGATCATCTCTCTTTGTCGTACGCGATCTCTCTTTCCCTATATTTTGCCGGTTGTAACCAAATATTTCAATTTTCCTCTTCTCATGATGTGTGCAGAAAGAAAATGTCGATTGTTTCTTTCTGATGTATTTTAGGAGCTCCAGTTGAGTTAAGTGGGAATTATGGTTAAAATGGGGAAGTGTTTGAGAGAGAGAGAATGAGAGAGAAAGAGAGAAGAATTAGAACGTAAAAAGAATGCAACAGGGTTAAAAACTGCACTCACTTAATTTCGCCGCCATACGGCGCTAATGTTGCATAGCATTACCGTCAAATTGCCAGTGAGTAAAACGGAGATTTAGACCCAGTCGTGAGAAAGCCTGGAGTTTTCTGCCAGCAAATATTTGTGTTGATGTCTTGGATATTGATGTTGCTGGGCCAGGGATTGTTGTCGAGGCGGCCTTTCTCGAGGGATGATAATTGTTTGATGGGATGGGTATTAGCTTCGTCTAGTTCCACCTTTTTTGCGGCATGGAATACCCAGACCGCCGTCACGCAGCTCCAGGTTCCTACCGGAAGGAGAGTAAAAGTGACGTGAAGTTTGGTAGAAACATTAACAATCATTTTCAGTTGGAAATATAAAGAAGCAAATTAGGAAGAAAGAAATGGAATAAATAAAATGCAGAAACAAGTTAAGAATGATAAATAAAAAGAAAGGGAGAGAAACATAAATTTAAAAAATATAGATATAAATGGATCAGAGGGGAAAAAAATAAAATAAAATAAAGAAGGGAAGAAAATAAAAATGGGCTGAAAGAAAGAAAGTTATGAGGAAAAGAAAGTTAAAAAGAAAAGAAAGTAAGTAAGAAAGTCAAGAGGAAAAGAAATAAAGAATTAAAAACAGAGAGAAAGTAAAGAAAATATGAAATGCTAAAAGGGATAAATATAGTAAGAAGGAAAGAAAGAAAGAAATGAGGAAAATGGAAAAGACGAAGGAATGAATTAAAAAAAAAGAAACTGGTTCTCTGAGAAACACAAATGATTGAAGAAGATTGTCTGATGTCCACACATCAATCATTGCACGATGTTTGAAGTTTGACAAGTAAAAGGCACAAATCTGACTCCCGTTACATATCTTGAAGTTGTGGAGTAAGAAGTGAAGTTAAGGAGGCGCACTGGAAAGGAAGAATCGCGAAATAGATCCGCCACTGACATCAACGGGTACGTGTCCATGCAGTCCTAAGTTTATACAGGTCCGCATTAGTCTTATTAGTCATACTCCCTCAAACATCCTAATGTAAGAAGTTTATTTCATTTATTTGCGTCTTCTTCTACCTTTCAGCTCCCTGTGGAGCATAAGTCTTCAACAATCACTTTCCAAGTCGTTCTGTTTCTTGCCATTCTTTTAAGATCATTCCATGTCTTCTCCATCATCTTGATCTCTGCTTCCATCTGTCTTCTCCAAGAATTCCTTGGTCTTCTTCGTTGTCTTTTCCCCTAGGCATTCCAAAAAAGGGCATGTTGTGTAATACTCTCAATTGGCTTCTGTAGTGTGTGCCCTATCCAGCGCCATCGTCTTTGCTGTATCTCTTTATCCACTGGTATTTGACTGGTACATTTCCATAGTTCTATGTTAGTGATTTTGTCCTGCCATTTCCATCCTTTTATTCTGCGAAAGCATCCATTAATGAAAGTCTGTATTTTCATGATTGTCAATTTTGTTGTTCTACATGTTTCACAGCCATATAATAAGACTGACTTAACATTGTTGTTGAACATTTTAATTTTCTGCTTACCTAAAGCTTTTAATATCTCTACCGACGTCCCGAGGGGTTCAACTTTGCTTCCGTTTCACTTTTTTCCTATTTTTCACATTGGCGGCCCTGTGCTCAGGTGTCCCCCGCCATACAGGCAGATATTCTCTGATTTCAGAAGTACTCATATTTTTATCGTTAAGAGTTATGACTTGCATGAGTAGATTTTTTTTTCTATTAATTTAGCCCGGGCTGCAGCCATTTTTACCTACTCTTTTCGATTTCCAACTGCTAAGGGTTGTTTAAAGTGCGCACAGTGTACACGGGCCCTCCTGTCTGTATCCGTTGCACGAGGTTTCTAGATGTCTGATCTCGCTACCCAGAGACAAGAGAGAGAGTAAAACCACGTAGAAACCACGGATGTCAAATCTCTACCCCCATCGGGGCTGGAATTCAAATTCAGGATCTTCATGTCCAGTGGATGACGTCATACCGCTATGCAGACCAGCCCACATCCACCCCCCCCCCCCTCCTCACCAAACCAAGTGAATGTTATAAATAGATATCATCACCCGTTATGGACTAACATCACACATATGTGAAGTGATAAAACTCACTGTATATAACAAAACATAAAATGTTATGTGACTGCTAAACAAGTAGGAAGACAAGACAAACTAAGACATTTCGGCAACTTATAGTTTGTCTTGTCTTTCTGTTAATTTAAATGCTCCATGACAGTTCAAAATGGAGCCGTGATAGCTCAGTGGTTAGTGAACTGGACTACAAAGGACAAGGGGTAGGGTTCTTTCCCAACCGACAGCTTTCGGGTTCATCCAGCCTTAAATGGTACCAGATTTTTTTCTGGGAAAGTAAAGCGGCACGGGCGTAATACCGACCACATTACCCCAAAAATCATGTGTCGAAGGTCTGTAAAATTGATGGTCGCTAAAACCATATTCCCTATACGCCACTTGGCGTGACGGGGGCACTTTACTTTTACCTTTTACTATGACAGTTCAAAGTTAAACTACCTTGGGCATGCTACAACCAGTGATGTAAACAGAAAAACAAAAGAACACGAATGGTAAAAATAAATTTTAATTCCATGAAAAATATACTATAATCAACAGAAATAACACCAGGACTAAAACTAAGATCGGGAGTCGCGATAGCTCGCTGGTTAGTGAACTGGACTGCAAAGGGCAAGAGGTCAAGTTCTATCCTGACCCACAGCTTCTGGCTTCACCCAGCCTTAAATAGGTACTGGATTTAAAGGTCTATAAAAATTATGGTCACTAACACCATATTCCATATACGCCAATTGGCGTGACGGGGCTCTCTATTTTCTTTTTTACTTTAATACTAAGAATAGGAAAATAGTGTATCTTCTCAACATTCATGCATGATAGAGAAACATGGATATTAAACAAGAAAACAGAGCAGAAAATTGAAACCTCCGTTCCATTTTATATCTATTTGACATGTTCTCTGCAGCTCTAATCGCTGCCAAGTATAATATTTAATGTTCTGTATTTAATGTTCTATATTTAATGTTCTATATTTTTTTTAAATCTTTGTTCTTTTCTCCAAAATTCACCGTACAAGATTTAATCTTTTTGGAATGGATAATCATCATCATCATCATCATCATCATCATCATCATCATCATCATCATCATCATTATCATCATCATCATCATCATCATCATCTTCGAGTGCTGTCTCGGCATCGAAGGTTGGCTACCATGGAGCGGCATTCTGCTCTGTATCTTGCTTTGATGGTGCAGGTTGTCATAAGTTGATTTGTCCATCTTTTGATGTTACTCGTCCATGTTAGTCTTGGTCTGCCTCTGCCTCTTTTACCTTGTATTTTCCCTTCCAAAATTACTTTTAGTAGGCTGTTGTGTCTTTTAACATGCCCCACAAATCTCATTTGTCTTGTTTGAATTGTGTTCAGTAGTTCTCTTTTCATTTTTAGTTATTTTAAGACTTCATCGTTTGTTATCTTTTCCTTCCATCCAATTCTACCTATTCTTCTATAAATCCACATTTCAAAGGTTTTAGTTTTCTATCTGTTTTCTTGTCTAGCGTCCATGTTTCTGCACCATATAGGAATGTTGTGAAGATGTAACATTTTGCTATTCTTAGTTTTAGTCGTGGTGTTATTTGTATTGATGTTAATATATTTTTAATGGCATTAAAATTACTTTTAGCCATTCCTATTCTTTTGTTTATTTCAGTCTTCCATTTTCCATCACTGGTTATAATATGTCCAATGTAGTTGTAGTTCTGAACTGTCTCCAGGTCTATTGCTTCATTTGTGATATTCACTTGTGAGTTTTGAGTATTCTCTTTGTTTATGATCATAGTTTTAGTCTTTTTGATATTCATATCTAGTCCATATTTTTTGCTTATTATGTTTATTTCATTAAGTAATTGTTGTAGATCTTTAGGATTTTCTGCTAGTTGTACAGTATCATCAGCATATCTTAGGTTATTGATTATCTTTCCATTAATGTTTAGGACTGGCTTCGGAATGAATAGAGTCACTTATTCTACTTCTGTAGGTCGCTCTAGTTCACTGCTAGTCACTATTACCTGCCACTGTTACCTGCCCTTGTTACCTACCACTGTTACCTGCCACTGTTACCTGCCACTGTTACCTGCCACTGTTACCTGCCACGCGTGTCGTTGTAAGAGGCGACAAAGGAGATTTGGAATTGTCACCTGTTCAGTCTAGTAGGATGTGCACGGAGCGACCTTGTCAACGGAATTTACTGATGCATTTTTGGAAATGCCTTGATAAGAGGTAATGCGGATATGGGGAATCCCCGACTGCAATGAAACTGGTTCCATGGATAGAATTGACTGAAAATAAAACTTTAATTCAGTTGTGTCCAATTCTGGGTAAGGAAACTATTGACGTCAACTGTCACGAGCGTCAGTAACGTCACAGATAGCCTTCCGCCTTGACCTTACAGTGGAGGCTGGTTCACTGGTCGATAACTTAAAACAAAATTAATTAAATTTTGAAGGCCCACTGAAGATGAACGATGATAACAACGAAGAGACGGACAGGCTAATGGAAGTAGCCAATGACTTTGAGTTTTAACCTTCAGACCATTTCGGAATTAAACGGAAGTTGATGTTCTGGAACTATCGAGGAGGGTTGCGTTATGGTGGAGCTTATGATAAATGCGATTCATTAGGAAATGATTGGCGGTAAATAGAACACTTATAGACAGAGCAAATGTAAATAGAACAACTATAGACAGAGCAAATGTAAATAAAATACTTATAGACAGAGCAAATGTAAATAGAACAACTATAGACAGAGAAAATGTAAATAGAACACTTATAGACGGGGCAAATGTAAATGGAACACTAATAGACGAAGCACATGTAAATAGAACAATTATAGACAGAGCAAATGCAAATAGAACGAACGTAACCAGAATAATAACATCAACAGATTGACAAGTCAGCACATGATAGTTTGCACCATCGAAGCAGAAGACAGAGTGGAATGGTGCTCCATGGTAGTCAACCTTCGATGTGGAGACGGCACTAAATGATTGAATGAACAGAAGCAAATGGATCAAACGTTACTGAAACTACAGTCATTCACCTGCGAAGCAATGAATCACACATTACTAAAACAATCAGTCATTTACCAGTGAATCAATGACTCACACATTACTAAAACAATCAGTCATTTACCAGTGAATCAATGACCCACACATTACTAAAACAATCAGTAATTACCCTGTGAAGCAACGAGTCACACATTACTAAAACAATTAGTCATTCCTCTGTGGAACAATGACCAACACATTACTAAAACAATCAGTCATTCCTCTGTGAACAATGACCAACACATTACTAAAACAATCAGTCATTCCTCTGTGGAACAATGACCAACACATTACTAAAACAATCAGTCATTCCTCTGTGGAACAATGACCAACACATTACTAAAACAATCAGTCATTCCTCTGTGGAACAATGACCAACACATTACTAAAACAATCAGTCATTCCTCTGTGGAACAATGACCAACACATTACTAAAACAATCAGTCATTCCTCTGTGGAACAATGACCAACACATTACTAAAACAATCAGTCATTCCTCTGTGGAACAATGACCAACACATTACTAAAACAATCAGTCATTCCTCTGTGGAACAATGACCAACACATTACTAAAACAATCAGTCATTCCTCTGTGGAACAATGACCAACACATTACTAAAACAATCAATGACTTTCACATACAACATTAGCCACACTCTGCAAGATACCCCAACTGAGCCAAACAATACCTTCCTGCAGCGGTCATGCACCTTGTCGCTTCCTGTGAAAGCACTTAACACCTGGTTACAACAATTAGTTCCCTCAATACATGCTCGCGACACGCCCAATGAGTGAGAAAAACTGCGAGTGCGATAAGTTCGCATTCATTCCTGGCTTGTTCCAGATGAAACGGTTCGCTAATCGTGTAAGTTTTTTTTTTTCCTGATCACTGAAACAGGAGAGTGACTTTTCCATGCCTCTAATTCAAACTCTCAATCCTGAATTCCTCTACGGCAAAAATCTAATTATTTAACCGTCTTGAGAATCACCCAATTCTTCTAATTTCTTCCCGATAGACGACAGCACTTTCAAATGGTTTCTGTAAAACTGTGATACCTCCAAATTACTTCCGTAAGACTGTGGTATCTCCAAATGTCTTCCGTAACACTCTGATATCACAAAATGTCTTCCGTAAAACTCTTATACATCCAAATGAGTTCCGTAAAACTCTTATACATCCAAATGTTTGCCGTAAAACTCTTATACATCCAAATGTCTTCCGTAACACTCTGATATCTTCAAATGTCTTCCGTAAAACTCTGCTACATCCAATATATCATCCTTATATTTGTGATACTTT
This sequence comes from Megaustenia siamemsis, assembly GCA_032433765.1. Lineage (NCBI taxonomy): Eukaryota > Metazoa > Mollusca > Gastropoda > Stylommatophora > Ariophantidae > Megaustenia > Megaustenia siamemsis. The sequence goes on from JAVIAB010000001.1 coordinate 8,519,929, forward strand.
AAACTGTTTCTGCCAAACTCTAATACCTTTAAATGTGTTCTGTCAAACTGTAATACCTCTCAGTGTTTTCTGCCAAACTCTAATACCTTTAAATGTTTTCTGTCAAACTGTAATACCTCTCAGTGTTTTCTGTCAAACTCTAATACCTCTCAATGTTTTCTGTCAAACTCTAATACCTCTCAGTGTTTTCTGTCAAATTCTAATACCTCTCAATGCTTTCTGTCAAACTCTAATACCTCTCAATGTTTTCTGTCAAACTCTAATACCTCTTAATGTTTTCTGTAAAACTCTAATACCTCTGAATGTTTTCTGTCAAACTCTAATACCTCTCAATATTTTCTGTCAAACTCTAATACCTCTCAATGTTTTCTGTCAAACTCTAATACCTCTTAATGTTTTCTGTAAAACTCTAATACCTCTGAATGTTTTCTGTCAAACTCTAATACCTCTCAATATTTTCTGTCAAACTCTAATACCTCTCAATGTTTTCTGTTAAACTCTAATATCTCTCAATGTTTTCTGTCAAACTCTAATACCTCTCAATATTTTCTGTCAAACTCTAATACCTCTCAATGTTTTCTGTCAAACTCTAATACCTCTCAATGTTTTCTGTCAAACTCTAATACCTCTCAATGTTTTCTGTCAAACTCTAATACCTCTCAATGTTTTCTGTTAAACTCTAATATCTCTCAATGTTTTCTGTCAAACTCTAATACCTCTCAATGTTTTCTGTCAAACTCTAATACCTCTCAATGTTTTCTGTCAAACTCTAATACCTCTCAATGTTTTCTGTCAAACTCTAATACCTCTCAATGTTTTCTGTCAAACTCTAATACCTCTCAATGTTTTCTGTCAAACTCTAATACCTCTCAATGTTTTCTGTCAAACTCTAAGACCTTCATCTCTGATGTCAAACACCGACTTGCCCAATTCTCTCCCACCAAACTCTGACTCATCTAATTCATTTATATCAAACTCTGACTCATCTAATTCTTTTCTATCAAACTCTGATTCATCTAAATCTCTTCCGTTAAACTCCAATTCACCACATTGACCTCTGTTCCAGGTTTTTTTCTTTCTTTTGGAAGTCGTAACATTAGATTCTCTCACATTTATATAGACCTACTTATACACTACTGGAAGATTTATTTACAGAGAAAAATACTTAATTCTCTACTGACATAATGATTCATCTATTTCTCTACCGACAAAATGATTCATCTATTTCTCTACTGACAAAATGATTCATCTATTTCTCTACTGACATAATGATTCATCTATTTCTCTATCGACAAAATGATTCATCTATTTCTCTACTGACAAAATGATTCATCTATTTCTCTACAGACAAAATGATTCATCTATTTCTCTACAGACAGAATGATTCATCTATTTCTCTACAGACAAAATGATTCATCTATTTCTCTACAGACAGAATGATTCATCTATTTCTCTACAGACAAAATGATTCATCTATTTCTCTACAGACAGAATGATTCATCTATTTCTCTACTGACATAATGATTCATCTATTTCTCTACCGACAAAATGATTCATCTATTTCTCTACAGACAAAATGATTCATCTATTTCTCTACAGACAGAATGATTCATCTATTTCTCTACAGACAAAATGATTCATCTATTTCTCTACAGACAGAATGATTCATCTATTTCTCTACAGACATAATGATTCATCTATTTCTGTACAGAGAGAATGATTCATCTATTTCTCTACTGACATAATGATTCTTCTATTTCTCTACAGACAGAATGATTCATCTATTTCTCTTCTAACAGAATGATTCATCTATTTCTCTTCTAACAGAATGATTCATCTATTTCTCTTCTAACAGAATGATTCATCTATTTCTCTTCTAACAGAATGATTCATCTATTTCTCTACAGACAGAATGATTCATCTATTTCTCTTCTAACAGAATGATTCATCTATTTCTCTTCTAACAGAATGATTCATCTATTTCTCTTCTAACAGAATGATTCATCTATTTCTCTTCTAACAGAATGATTCATCTATTTCTCTACAGACAGAATGATTCATCTATTTCTCTTCTAACAGAATGATTCATCTATTTCTCTTCTAACAGAATGATTCATCTATTTCTCTACTGACAAAATGATTCATCTATTTCTCTACTGACAGAATGATTCATCTATTTCTCCTCACACTGACCACAGCCAACTATAGGACAACTAAGACCTGCAGCCAGAAAATAAAACCGGAAGACCCACCAACTAGCATGACTTTCAGCTAAATGTGCTGTAGACGTCACACTTTCCACAACCGCCTTTGCTCGCAAAGCTGAAAACGTCATGCTAATTGGTTGGTTTTCTGTTTTATTTTCTGCTTGCAGGCTTAAGTTAATCTACAGTTGGCTGTGCACCGACCATATCCATCTATAAATTTACAAAGGTCTGCCAACAGACGGGAAATTCTGTGAAAACATCCAACTAACGTTGGGCCATTATACATCGTTGGGCCGAGGGCCTTTGTAAATCGTTACGTCGAGGGCCTTTGTAAATCGTTGGGCCGAGGGGCTTTGTAAATCGTTGGGCCGAAGGGTTTTGTAAATCGTTGGGGCGGCGGGGCTTTGTAAATCGTTGGGCCGAGGGCCTTTGTAAATCGTTGGGCCGAGGGGCTTTGTAAATCGTTGGGCCGAGGGGCTTTGTAAATCGTTGGGCCGAGGGCCTTTGTAAATCGTTGGGCCGAGGGCCTTTGTAAATCGTTGGACCGAGGGCCTTTGTAAACCTATAGATGGCTATGCCCCACTCATCTGTTTATTTTCCTACTCCGCCCTTATTTTTCTACCATCCAAGACTGAGTAAAAGACACCGTAGTTTCAGGTTCAAATTGAAGCCTTTGAAATGTGGATTTATAGAAGAATAGGAAGAATTGGATGGAAAGAAAAGAAACAAACGATGAAGTCTTAAAACAAATAAAGATTAAAAGAGAACTACTAAACCAATTCAAACAAGACAAATGAGATTTTTGGGGCATGATAAAAGACATAGCAACTTAGTAAAGGTAATCTTGGAAGGGAAAATGCAAGGTAAAAGAGGCAGAGGCAGACCAAGACTAGCTTGGATAAGTAACATTAACAAATTGACAAGTCAACCCAACCTGCACCATCAGTTAGCACAACCTGCACCATCAAAGTAAGATACAGAACAGATTGACGCTCCATGGTAGCCAACTTTCGATGCGGAGACGGCACTCAAAGATGATGATGCGTGCCAGGTTCAATAAACGCAGATACACAAAACAAGGCTTTATAAAATGTTTTTGAGAACAGATGCCTTCGTAGACAGCTAAACATCCATTGGTCATACTTCAAGTCAATTACAGAAATAAAACATGAAACTAAACAGGACCATGTATCCAACTACGCCAGAAAACGACGCTGGAAATACTTTGGCAACTTTTTCAGAATGGACGCTGGAAGACTACCACACCAGGCCCATATAAGGAGACCACAAGGTAAAAGAAAACGAGGAAGACCGAAAGAGACACTGCGTAGAACCTCCATCAAAGAGATGGCAACTAAGGATATATAAAACAAGCAAGAACTAAGACAGGTTGTGTGGCTGACCGTCAGATGTGGACAACTATGACGTCAGACCTATGCACCGTATTCAGCCCACCAGGATATTCAATCATAATCCGTAACATGCAAACCACAAAATAACACTCAATTGAAGGGATTATAAAATAAAACTCAGCAAAACGTTGGCTAAAGTGCAGCAATAACATAAACAACAAATGTACAAAGTATAATAAATATGAAAGAACTAACTAAAATACAATAAGCAAAAAAAAAAAAAAAAAAAAAAAACCCAGCAATATATATGTCCGTTGAAGACCGTAAACATTTATCCACAGTAATCCTTTCTCCTGAACGCTACACTGAATAATGTAAAGACCGGACTTTCATGTTTTCTGCTTCATTTAACACACTTTCGGCGGAACTCGAGAAAAGCAGGAATCCTGAAACGAAAGAAAACTGTCCTCTCGTTGAACGTAACCCGCTTTCTCAAAGATGCCAACATCTCGGTAGCGTCAGGAGAAGTTATCTTCGACGGTACTTGAAAAGAAATAAATAAACTAACGGCATTGAGCGAAGGGGCAGGCGGTTCGGGTCTCAATTCATTTTCCGTTTCACTGAAGCGGTAATGAGAAAAACGAATAGCGACTGCGCATGAACAGACCGCTGTGTTTGACCTTGGCCTACACTTAATATTCTTGGGAATGCCTTTAGCACTTCTCGGGACGTTGTTTCTGGCAGGTGTAGAGAATTCGATTGAAATATTTCAAATCTTTGAATCTCTTTATCTCAAAAACTTTGAATCTCTTTATCTCGGTGATTTTCCTCTTCTTCTGGTCTTCCTCATTTGCTTTTCAGCGTCGAGGGGAGATCTAATTTAGGAGGAAGAGGTATGTTTTACAGCACTCAGGAAAAAATGACAAATAAACAACAACAGAAAAAAAAACAAAAAACAATATATGGTCCGAAGCAGGATCGAACCCGTACTTAGGTTGCTGAGTGGCAGTGTTCCCTAGCGTTCGGCTTCTCGTGGCAAGGCGCAGTGCCAAGGAGTACGGGTTCGATCCTGCTTCGGACCATATATTGTTCTTTGTTTTTTTTTTTCTGTTGTTTATTTGTCATTTTGTTCTGAGTGCTGTAGTACATATCTTTTCTCCTATGATTCGCTCAATTATCGCGCCGCAAGTTTTCCTATAGAATAATATTCATGTATTATTATTTGTCTCCGGAGATTTAATTTACCGTGTTTTGATATTATGTTGGTCTCTGCTGCTGTTATATTTCCTTGTGTTTCTAAACATTCCATTAATCCATCGTTTCGGTGGTCGGCTGTTGAGTCTGGTGTTCTCGTAACGTTTATTTAAGGCTCGTTGTATTTTAACCTTTCTGTCTTATAACGGAGCTTATTTCATCATCTGTCAGTATTTTCTAATAATAGAAATGAGACCAAAACTAACATGGACTAGTAACATCAAAAGATGGACAAGTCAGCCTATGACAACTCCACCATCAAAGCAAGAGACAGAGCGGAATGGTGCTCAATGGTAGCCAACCTTCTATGCTGAATCTGCACTCAATGAGGATGGTGATGAGAAATGAAATCGCCTTTTTGTTTAGTCTCACTGACGATTACTAATTTTATACATTATAATCCCTTACATTTCTGTATTTTCTTCTCCCATAGCTTGTTCTAAAAGTCATAATTCACTTTGTGTTCAAAGATGGCATCTAGATTGTACGATGACAGAAGCTTTCCTTTCATTATCCATTTACAAATACATTTTCTAGTGTCAGGAAAGGACCTTCTAGCAAGACAGAGAATTCCTTATTTTATTTTAATAGTTAGTGTTTTTTTTAGACAGAAAATTTGAAAAAAAAGCTGAAAATTATTTCCACCACAGAGTGCTTTAAGAAAAGTAACCGATACAATGGTCACGTGATAAGGAGAAAGATAAAAAAAACACAACGAGCCTGTAATTAACGACGCGAGAACACCAAACTAAAATGCCTAGCACGACAAAAGACTTATCTATGGAATCTCAGAAACAACAGCAGGAAGGACCAACAGAAGAGAATATGGACGCCAGATTATATCTCCCCTCGACGCTGAAAGTCAAATAAGGAAGTACAGAAGAAGATGATTAACAAGTAATCATTAGCACACGTTTTTGCTCGTTTTCCCCCACGTAATCTTGTCCTATTTTCACCTCTTTCAGGTACAACGCAACTCAGTATTAAACTACAACTCTCTGTTAGCCTCAACGGTTATGTAGAATGAAACCTGCACCAGCAACGACTGACAGACGGATAGACAAATTAACGTCTTTGAATTCTTCTCACGTCGGCCTGTTTCATCTAGCCACAGGCTACTGGCACGGACAAACATGCCTGCAAGGGTTGAGTCTCGTTTTGGTCAATTTGGCTTGTTCTTGGTTGCCTGGGGAAGGGAAAAATCCCAAATGAATTGTTATTAAATAGTCATCATTATCGTGTGCCACGCAGACTGACGTGGTTACAGAAATGTTGTCAATCTCTCCCGTTAAATTGCATCTAACATATAGAGTATAATAGTAGTAGTAGGAGCAGTAATTTTATTAGTACATGTAGTAGTAGTTGTTGTTGTTGTTGTAGCAGGAGCAGTAATTGTATTAGTAGTAGTAGTTGTAGCAGGAGCAATAATTGTATTAGTTGAAATAATAGTAGTAGTAGCAACAGCAGTAATTGTATTAAATAATAGTAGTAGTCGCAGCAGATGCAATAATTGAATTAGTAGTAGTAGAGGTGGTAGTAGTAACAATAATAATAATAACAGTAACAGCAGTAGTAGTAGCGGCAGAAGCAGTAATAGTAGTAGAAGTAATAACAGTAGAAGTAGCAGTAGTAGTACTAATAACAGTTGTAGCAATACTAATATTAGTAGTTATAATGGTAGCATCAGTAAGCAAAGCAAAGCAAAGTAAAGTAAAATAAAGTAAAGTAAAGAGCCCCATCCCACCAAGTGGCGTATAGGGAATATGGTGTTAGTGACCATAAATTTTACAGTGAACCCGGAAGCCGTCAGTTGGAATCGAACCCTACCTCTTGTCCTTGAACTTTTCCAGGAAGAGCTGGAAATATCAAGAAAAGCACGACAACCTGGCTCATTAATAAGTAAAAGGGCGGTCTGCCTGCATCAACTCGTGGCATTACCTCAACAATCAATCACCTTGAGCGTAACCGTCTTACATTTACTCGTTAACGTTAGAGAGTTTCCCTCTTTCCTCTTTACTCATGTCGTTATCTTTCATTATTACATGAGCCGTAAATACAGAACTGCAACAACAACAAAAAATCACGTTATTAAAATAAGGTATTACTGTAAGACCCTTAACATCTCGTGTAGAGACCCAATTATACTCGAGGGAGTCCGTACATTCATTGCTAAAAATACTGGTCCACGCGGACTTTTCCAGTAGTTAAGAAAAAGATAATATATTGGCATGTCACAAGATTTAACGGCGTAAATTAAACCCGGGAATGGTAAATGGTGTCAGGCGAAGTGAGAGATTGAAATGAAAATAATTTGACTGTGAGAAAGGATAGACGGGAAAATGTTGAAAGAAAGACAAAACATGGCGGACACGACATTGATGAAAGAAAAAAAAACACAGGAATTTATGCAAGTAATGCGTATTCCAAATAGCAACATATGGTTGCGAATTGTGGAAATCTCGGAGCTGGCTTATAAACAACGTCTTCTTTCTCCTTCTGCTTCTATCCTTCCTCCATTGCCGTTGGCGTCGAGGGGAGATACAATCTGCGATTCTCTGCTCTTCTGTTGGCCTCATCTGATGTTATTCCTCCTAGTGACTCTAGTATTCCCTTTATCCATCTCGTTCTTGGTCTTCCTCTTAATCTGGCGTTTTCGTAGCGTTTGTTTATGGCTCTTCGAGCCAGTGTTACTTCTTTTTGTCTTGTTATGTGACCGAACCGATTTATCTGTTATTTATTTATGTATTCGATGGCTGGTTCAATTTCGAGTTAATATCCTCAGGTCATTGTTTCTTACTCTGTCCCTTATGCTGTTTCCTGTCATAAACAACGACTTTTAGAGGAAATTAAAATATTACGGTCTCGTCAATTGAGCTCAAAAGAACAATAATTGGAGAACATGTTTAGAAGAAAAGGAGGCACGATAGTTTAGTAACTAGTGAACTGGACTACAAAGGAAAAGAGGTTGGGTTCGATTCTGATCCACGGGTTCTGGTCACCCAGCCTTAAACGAGTACCAGATTTTCATCTGGGAATGTAAAGCGGCACGGGCGTAATACTGACCACATTACCCCATAAATCATGTGCCGAAGGTCTTTACAAATTATGGTCTCTGATGCCATATTCCCTATACACAACTTGACGTGACAGGGCTCTTTACTTTATGGTTTCAAGAAAACGGGAGAGGGAGAACCAAGAATAAGGTGATTTCAAGAAAACGGGAGAGGGAGAACCAAGAATAAGGTGGTTTCAAGAAAACGGGAGAGGGAGAACCAAGAATAAGGTGGTTTCAAGAAAACGGGAGAGGGAGAACCAAGAATAAGGTGGTTTCAAGAAAACGGGAGAGGGAGAACCAAGAATAAAGTGGTTTCAAGAAAACGGGAGAGGGAGAACCAAGAATAAAGTGGTTTCAAGAAAACGGGAGAGGGAGAACCAAGAATAAAGTGGTTTCAAGAGATTAAAATGACATTGAACATGACTACAGAAGGAGTGAGCAGTCTGGCTAGAGACTGAAACTTGTTCATACAACGTTCAGTAAAGAACATGCGACCTGGTAATACAAAGTAATGAAAAATGCCAGTCCACAGAGTATAAAATGGAGAAATCAACGAACATCAAAGGGAGTGAGTGAACACCAGACATGGAATGAACTACATTGAAAGTGCATAAACAGGAACAAGAAGCTGAGGACAGCAAAGCGTATGTTGACAGCAAACAAAAATGTTGAGTAACAATGACACAAGCGGAGAGGAAAAGAAAAAGAAACAAAGTGCATGGACGGCAAAGACAGTGGACGAAAAGAGATAATTAGAATACGAGATCAACAGAAACATCAATAATGTGTGGACAGCAAAACAAATATCAACACGAAACACTTGCAATGATAAAAGAAGAGGCAAGAACGATAACTGATCACTTTCCTTGTTGTGTCTGCCCGAGGGTTTCATTTAGGATCAAGAATAAGCGACACTCAACACCGCTGATCGCATCATGGGGATGCCAGGGGGGTCAGGGAACGGTTGGGGTGTGAGGCGGGAGAATAAAGGTAGCATGCCCCGGTGCAGTTACCACGCAGAGCATGCCTACATTGATTTCTCGACGATTGCCATGGAATCTTTATTTTTATTTTTTTTTTTTTTTGGGTTCGTCAGCGTTTACCTCTGACGAAGTCCCTAGAGACTAGGAACTGAATTTTGCGTGTTAATCCATTTTTCCCTGGCAGCAGTGCGCACAGGGGTCCCTCGCCGCACAGGCAGGTAACTCCGACTTCGGAGGTACTCATATTTTTTCCGTCGATGAGTTTTTGACGTTTCAAGCCGGGCCTTGCTGCTGTGACGAGGGGTGGTTGCCGCAGAGAGAAACAACAAATAAAAATCTCAACTAGTGCAGCCGGGATTTGAACCCACAACCTCTCTGTCTCGAGGCCGGCGTCTTGCCTCGAGACCAACCAGTACTCCTGTCATAGAAATCGAATCTTAAAATGATGAATGAAAGCCTTTAGTCAACAGACACCAGCTCTTGGCACAGTCACTATCATTTCTCACATAGAAGACACTAGAAGAGACTAATTTTAAAAATTATCATCATCATCGAGTGCCTTCTCCGCATTGATTATCTTTCCATTAATGTTTAGGCCTGGCATCTCTGAGATGTTTTTAAAGATTTGCTCAGTGTATAGATTGAACAAGCTTGGTGATAGGATGCATCCTTGTCTTACTCCTCTTTTTATGTCCATGGGTGTAGAGTTCTCCTTGTTATATCTTATTATTGCTGTTTGCTCCCAGTACAAATTACATATTAGTCGTATGTCTGCGTCGTCTAGATTTATATCCTTTATGCAGTCTATAACTTGGTTATGGTGTATTTATGGATTTTAAAAAGCAATACACAAAAATAAAGTAAAAAGCCTCGTCACGCCAAGTTAGTGTTTAGGGAATATGGTGTTAGTGACCATCATTTTTACAGACCTTCGGCACATGAGTTTTGGGGTAATGTGGTCGGTATTACGCCTGTGCCGCTTTATTTTCCGGGACAAAATTCCAGTACCAATATCAGGCTGGGTGAAGCCAGAATCTTGGTAGCCAACCTTCGATGAGGAGACGGCACACAATGATAACGATGATGGTGAAGCCAGAACCGTCGATCAGGATCGAACCCGACCTCTTCTTCCTAGTAGTCCAGTTCACTATCCACTGAGCTATCGCGGCTCCCTGTAGTCCAGTTCACTATCCACTGAGCTATCGCGGCTCCCTGTAGTCCAGTTCACTATCCACTGAGCTATCGCGGCTCCCTGTAGTCCAGTTCACTATCCACTGAGCTATCGCGGCTCCCAAAAAAAAGCAATTAGTGCTTAAAAAAAAAAAGTTACAATAAAATGGATATTTAAAAAAAAAGTAAAGTACCCCTGTCACGCCAAGTGGCGTATAGGGAATATGGTGTTAGTGACCATGCATTTTACAGACCCACAGCACATGATTTTTGGGGTAATGTGGTCGGTATTACGCCCGTGCCGTTTTACTTTCCCAGCAAAAAATCCGGTACCCATTAAAGGCTGGTTGAACCCGGAATCCGTCAGTTGGATCGAACCCTACCTCTTGTCCTTTGTAGTCTAGTTCACTAACCACTGAGAGCTATCGCGGCTCACAAAAAAGCAATAGGGCTAACACCCACACAAAAAGTGACAATAAAATGAATATGTACTATTAATGTAAAGGTTTGTTTAGTTTCAGTTTCTGGTTATTATTATTATTATTATTATTATATAGTTTGATTTAAAAAATAGATGTCTTACGGTATTAATCTATTTGGGGTCTCATTGAGGGCAGGGTTCGTAACTGGAAATAAAGACCACATGCACAGTCGTTACCCAGTGTACAAATCTGACTTTTTAAGTCCACTCTGACAGATAAATGGATTCATTATCGTCCTTTCTTAAACCACTGCACTCTATAATAGTAAAGCCAGCCGGTTGCGAGGAAGATCCCCCCCCCCCCCGATCGTGACGTCTACAACAATACTAGCTAGAAATTGTTGGTTTCATTCCACCCACACACAACCTCAAATGACATCAGATGAGGGAACACTGGTCGACAACAGACGTGTTCAAGGACAGTGGTTGTCCCATACGTTATCACTCAACTACTTATAGCCTTGGTTATACCTCTACAAATGAGGTATATATACCTATACAAGAAAAAGAATTCCTAAATGTTATGTAGAGCCAGTCTTAACATATGGATGTGAATCATAGGCAATAGAAGAACAGACAAGAAAATCAGTGGAGGCTGAAGAAATGTGGTTTTACAGAAGAATGTTGAGAATACCATTGACAGCTAAGAAGAGTAATGAAAACGTTCTGAAAGAGGCCAAAGCAAAAAGAGAGCTAATTTCCAATTTTAGGATGAAACAATCATAATTTTTTGGCCATGTAATGAGGAGAGAACAGCTGGAATATATTGTAACAACTGGAAAAATTAAGGGACGAAGAGATAGAGAGAAGAAAAGAGAAAAAATACCAGACAAATTAAGAGATTGGCTTTGCAGTAGGTCAACAACTGAAATGATAAATAACAGTAGAGATCGAAAGAGTGGACAGACATGATCACCTACGCCAGCAGGCATGGCATTTTATGATGATATGATGATGATGATGATGATGATGATGATGATGATGATACCTCTACATTTAAATAGGTGTGCGCCACGGGTGTCTTTTTCTTGTTCTGCAAGAGGGAACAGAACACCTATGGGTTTACCCAGAGTGCATTGATACCGATCTTCAAGTATAATCACGACACAGTCATGCCTTAGATAACAGCGACTTAATATTTGGTTAAAGAACATAATAAATAAAACGTTAATTATATAGCAAGGCCATCTATAACAGCGGGAGCTGCGATAGCTCAGTGGTTAGTGAACTAGACTACAAAGGACAAGGGGTAAGGTTCAATCCAAACCGACGGCTTCCGGGTTCACCATCCTTTAATGGGTACCGGATTTTTTTCTTGGAAAGTGAAGCGGCACGGGCGTAATACCGACCACATTACCCCAAAAATCATGTGCCGAAGGTCTGTAAAATGTATGGTTACTAACACCATATTCCCTATACGCCACTTGGCGTGACGGGGGTGCTTTACTTTTTTAATTTTTCATCTATAACAGTAAGGCCAGCGGACAAGATAGAAAATCTCACAGTCGTGACGTCTTCTAGCAATGCTTGCTGTATAGACAGTTAACTTCATCCCACCCACACACAACCTCATCTGCTCGCAAAGCTGTAAACGTCACACAAGTATGGTTATATCTTTCTCCTCGATGACTGTACATCAAACCCGGAGCGTCAAACGAGGGGTAAAATAACTCTGCTACTGGTGACCTTATTAATTTAATAAAAATGAAAGACTGTGAAGTTTTCTTTTTTTACATTCACCTTCGCTATACGAAGTTAGTCCTTGTGTTGTAACGATACTCCGTGATATGAAATGATCATTTCTGTAACAGAATCAGAGAAACTATTCTTTGTTTTAATTTGTGCTGTGCACAACAACAAAAAACACACACAAATGAACAGAAAAATGTGATTAATTACAAGAACTGTGATATTTTTTTCGTCTTCTCGTAATGTTGGAACTAAAGAAGTGATGATTTATCTGATCAAAATGTGGATTGGAGTACCCAGAGAAGATAGAATCAGAAATGATATTAAAAGAGAAAGCATAGGGAGTGAGAGAATACTAAGCTACATACAGAAACAACAAATAAAATGTGTGCCCGTCTAGAAAGAATATCAAGTGATTATTTACTATACATGGCACGTGTTAAAAGAGGAGTAGGGGAAAGAGCAGCTCAGTGGTTAGTGAACTAGACTACAAAGGACAATAGGTAGGGTTCGATCCCAACCGACGGCTTCCGGGTTCATCCAGCCTTAAATGGGTAATACCGACCACATTACCCCAAAAATCATGGTCTGAAGGTCTGTAAAATATATGGTCACTAGCACCATATTCCCTATATGCCTCTTGGTGTGAGGGGTCACTAGCACCATATTCCCTATATGCCTCTTGGTGTGAGGGGTCACTAGCACCATATTCCCTATATGCCTCTTGGTGTGAGGGGTCACTAGCACCATATTCCCTATATGCCTCTTGGTGTGAGGGGTCACTAGCACCATATTCCCTATATGCCTCTTGGTGTGAGGGGTCACTAGCACCATATTCCCTATACGCCTCTTGGTGTGAGGGGTCACTAGCACCATATTCCCTATATGCCTCTTGGTGTGAGGGGTCACTAGCACCATATTCCCTATTTGCCTCTTGGTGTGAGGGGTCACTAGCACCATATTCCCTATATGCCTCTTGGTGTGAGGGGTCACTAGCACCATATTCCCTATACGCCTCTTGGTGTGAGGGGTCACTAGCACCATATTCCCTATATGCCTCTTGGTGTGAGGGGTCACTAGCACCATATTCCCTATACGCCTCTTGGTGTGAGGGGTCACTAGCACCATATTCCCTATACGCCTCTTGGTGTGAGGGGTCACTAGCACCATATTCCCTATATGCCTCTTGGTGTGAGGGGTCACTAGCACCATATTCCCTATACGCCTCTTGGTGTGAGGGGTCACTAGCACCATATTCCCTATATGCCTCTTGGTGTGAGGGGTCACTAGCACCATATTCCCTATACGCCTCTTGGTGTGAGGGGTCACTAGCACCATATTCCCTATATGCCTCTTGGTGTGAGGGGTCACTAGCACCATATTCCCTATACGCCTCTTGGTGTGAGGGGTCACTAGCACCATATTCCCTATATGCCTCTTGGTGTGAGGGGTCACTAGCACCATATTCCCTATATGCCTCTTGGTGTGACGGGGCTCTTTACTTTTACTTAAGGGAAAGAGCAAAAGGCAGACCCAGAATAAGATGGACAATAAAAAACCTCACAGAAACGTTACAGCAACACTAATTGACTATGGTGGATGCTGCCAAAAGGATGAGAATCATAACTTTTTATCTCGCTCGACACCCCAACGGAGAAAGAAAAAAAAGAAAGAAGGAAAGGAAGAAAGGAAGAAAAAAAAAGAAAGAAAGAAAGTATACAACAGAGTCAGATTAAAACACAGACATATAAACCTGCGACAAATCAAAACTGGAATTAAAATAGCACATTTAGTTTGACGCTAGCAGCCATGTAAACAGTGGTGAAGAAATAAAAAGTAGATTGATAGAAGGATAAATAAACTCCACCTACAGTCAGTTACACTTAACTACTCTCTTTCCTCTTCCATCGTTCCCAGGATCAGCAATGGTCCCTCATCTTTGGAACCTGGTCACGCACGACCTTCTGATAATTTCCTCTGAGAATGTCGGAACTAAATCCTCATCTTTCTGGGATGGAATACTGGACATGACTTGACACCTCCTGGCTCCCTGGAAGCCTGGTCAATGAAGTGGGAATGTAATCAAGTCTGGGATATGAAGGTGATCGCGCTAAAGAGGGGTGCAACGGGGTTAAGGGCCTAAACATGCCAGTTTAACGTTGTGTTACATACCATTGTTGTCTTTATATTATTTAGTTGTATTTCCTTACTACTGTTCTCTTTATATTATTTAGTTGTATTTCCTTACTATTGTTGTCTCTATATTATTTAGTTGTATTTCCTTACTATTGTTGTCTTTATATTATTTAGTTATATTTCCTTACTATTGTTGTCTCTACATTATTTAGTTGTATTTCCTTACTATCTATTGACCTTTCGAGCCGTAACCGGCCCATAGGGCGTAGACCAAGATACACCTTCTCCTATATGAATTTTTGTTCTAGCAGTTTTCTTTTAAAGATATTTTATCAAATCTCGCCATCTGTCTCTGTTCTGTGCAAGCAGTTCTATCTCATTGAGGGAGCCGATTCCTGCTGCTCTTGCCTCTCTCATCAATGTTCTTCTCAGTGTCTCCCTGGGTCTTCCTCTTTTTCTTTTACCTGTTGTTTCCCATATGAGGGCTTGCTTTGCTATTCGATTATTATCTCTTCTCATCACATGTCCAACGTATGACCATCGTCTTTTCTTTATTACTGAAGATATTAGTGGTTGATTGGCGATTTCTCTAATTTCCTCGTTTGTTTTGAATTCGTTCCATTCTATACCAAGTATTTTCCTTAGACATTTATTTTCGAATGCGTTCAACTTTGTTTCTATATCTCTTGTTGTTTTCCAGCTTTCACACGCATACGTAAGGGTTGATAGTACATTTGATTTGAATAGCCTAAGTTTTGTGTTTGTGCTAATGAGTTTTGATTTCCACAACTTTTCAAGGCTTCTGAAAGACATTGCTGCTTTAGCCAGTCTGATTCTAATTTCTTTGCTCGTATCCCCTTCTCGATCAATGTGACTTCCAAGATAGATGAAGTGATTCATTTCCTTACTACTGTTGTCTTTATATTATTTAGTTGTATTTCCTTACTATTGTTGTCTCTATATTATTTAGTTGTATTTCCTTACTACTGTTGTCTTTATATTATTTAGTTGTATTTCCTTACTATTGTTGTCTCTACATTATTTAGTTGTATTTCCTTACTACTGTTGTCTTTATATTATTTAGTTGTATTTCCTTACTGTTGTTGTCTCTATATTATTTAGTTGTATTTCCTTACTATTGTTGTCTCTATGTTATTTAGTTGTATTTCCTTACTATTGTTGTCTCTATGTTATTTAGTTGTATTTCCTTACTGTTGTTGTCTCTATATTATTTAGTTGTATTTCCTTACTGTTGTTGTCTCTATGTTAATTAGTTATATTTCCTTACTATTATTGTTTTTATATTATTTAGTTGTATTTTCTTACTATTGTTGTCTCTATATTATTTAGTTGCATTTCTTTACTATTGTTGTCTCTTTATTATTTAGTTGTATTTCCTAATTATTCTTGTCTTTATATTATTTAGTTGTATTTCCTTACTATTTTTTCTCTATATTGTTTACTTGTATTTACGTACCAATATTGTTGTCTCTATATATTGTAGAAGTTATTACAGTTATTAGTATAATTGTAGTATTAGCAGTAGTATTAGCAGTAGTGTTAGCAGTAGTTACAACAGCAGTAGCATTAGCAATAGTAGTAGTAGCAGTAGTAGTAGTAGCAGTAGTAGTAGTAGTAATTTCAGTAGTTGTAGAAGTTGTGGCAGTAATAGTAGTAGTAAGAGTAGTAGTAGAAGCAATGATATATGTAGCAGTAATTATTCTGGCAGTTGTAGTTGAAGCAGCAGCAGCAGTAGTAGTAATATGGGCAGTAGTAGTCGTGATAGCAGCTGTAGTAACGTCTATAGTAGTGGTAGCAGTAGTAGTAATATGGACAGTAGTAGTCGTGATAGCAACTGTAGTAACGTCTATAGTAGTGGTAGCAGTAGTAGTAATAGTTGTTATTGCAGCAGTGGTAATTACAGTCTATGTAGCAATAGTAGTAACAGTTATAGTAAAAGTAGTACTATTAGTAGTAGCTTTGTTATTGTTGTTGTAATAGAAGTAGTTTAACTGTTCCTGTTATAATAGTAGTAGCTTTAATGTTGCTGTTGTAATAGTGGAAGAAATAACAGTGTTGGAGGCAAAAAATGAAAACTAGGAGGGAGCGGAGGAATACAAGGCAGAAATAATGAAAACAACGAATATTTTTAAAACATGAATGTACCGCACGCTCAAAGATATATCTATCTATAGATAGATAGATAGATAGATAGATAGATAGATAGATAGATAGATAGATAGATAGATAGATAGATAGATAGATAGATAGATAGATAGATAGATAGATAGATAGATAGATAGATAGATAGATAGATAGATAGATAGATAGATAGATAGATAGATAGATAGATAGATAGATAGATAGATAGATAGATAGATAGATAGATAGATAGATAGATAGATAGATAGATAGATAGATAGATAGATAGATAGATAGATAGATAGATAGATAGATAGATAGATAGATAGATAGATAGATAGATAGATAGATAGATAGATAGATAGATAGATAGATAGATAGATAGATAGATAGATAGATAGATAGATAGATAGATAGATAGATAGATAGATAGATAGATAGATAGATAGATAGATAGATAGATAGATAGATAGATAGATAGATAGATAGATAGATAGATAGATAGATAGATAGATAGATAGATAGATAGATAGATAGATAGATAGATAGATAGATAGATAGATAGATAGATAGATAGATAGATAGATAGATAGATAGGTAGATGAATAGATGGATAGATGGATAGATGGACGGATGGACGGATGGATGGATGGATGGATGTATAGATAGATGGATGGATGGATGGATAGATAGATAGATAGACAGACAGACAGACAGACAGACAGACAGACAGACAGACAGATAGACAGACAGACAGACAGATAGATAGATAGATAGATAGATAGATAGATAGATAGATAGATAAATAGATAGATAGATAGATAGATAGATAGATAGATAGATAGATAGATAGATAGATAGATAGATAGATAGATAGATAGATAGATAGATAGATAGATAGATAGATAGATAGATAGATAGATAGATAGATAGATAGATAGATAGATAGATAGATAGATAGATAGATAGATAGATAGATAGATAGATAGATAGATAGATAGATAGATAGATAGATAGATAGATAGATAGATAGATAGATAGATAGATAGATAGATAGATAGATAGATAGATAGATAGATAGATAGATAGATAGATAGATAGATAGATAGATAGATAGATAGATAGATAGATAGATAGATAGATAGATAGATAGATAGATAGATAGATAGATAGATAGATAGATAGATAGATAGATAGATAGATAGATAGATAGATAGATAGATAGATAGATAGATAGATAGATAGATAGATAGAGAACTATTTCTAACCTATGGAAATGAATCATGGACAGCAAACAAACAAATGAAAAGGCGATTAAAGACCACAGAGATGGGATTTCTCAGAAGAATGTTGAAAGTTCCCTGGACAGCTAAAAAGGCCAATGAGGACATAGACCAACACAAATAGGAAACTCTTAAGAAACATGAGAAACGATTCACATGTTTTGGGCACATAGTGAGAAAAGTTGCAATACTTAGTTACAACTGGTAAAATAGAGGGAAGAAGAGAACACGGACGACAAAGAGGAAAAAAATACTGAATAGCTTGGTGTTGTGGCACGGTCTACAGCCAACAGAAATTATATGATATAACGAGAAGAGAAAATTGTGGAAGACATAATCGCCTACACAACTCGTATGACACATGGTGATGAAGAATATCTACTTTTTCTTTCTTCTTTTCTCTTTCTCACCGGTACCGAAAAGGTGTTGTGGTTATTTCATTTGTCGTTCTTGAGCTGCTCGAAATGTCTGAATTAGTGATTTTCCTTTGTTGTTACATGTCTCTGTCACTGCATCTATCCATCTTCTTATGGGTCTTCCTCTTGGTCTTTTTCCATGCATTCTCGAAAAGAACGCCCTTGATGGTGATTGGTAGATTCATTCTGACCAGGTGGCCAAACCATATAAGTTGTTGTTGTAAAGATGAATATACTAGTACAATGTATTACTTACACTAGTATATGATTTTTGTCTATGTTTTTCTTGTCTAGAAACTGTCTGCGATTTATTTATTCAACTTGTGATTCCCAGAACAAAGCACGCTCTTAGCTATGCTCTGTGTTAGTTTATCTCAAGGTATGTCCCGTCACCCACTCTAGCTTATCTCAAGGTATGTCCCGTCACCCACTCTAGCTTATCTCAAGGTATGTCCCGTCACCCACTCTAGCTTATCTCAAGGTATGTCCTGTCACCCACTCTAGCTTATCTCAAGGTATGTCCTGTCACCCACTCTAGCTTATCTCAAGGTATGTCCCGTCACCCACTCTAGCTTATCTCAAGGTATGTCCCGTCACCCACTCTAGCTTATCTCAAGGTATGTCCCGTCACCCACTCTAGCTTATCTCAAGGTATGTCCTGTCACCCACTCTAGCTTATCTCAAGGTATGTCCCGTCACCCACTCTAGCTTATCTCAAGGTATGTCCCGTCACCCACTCTAGCTTATCTCAAGGTATGTCCCGTCACCCACTCTAGCTTATCTCAAGGTATGTCCCGTCACCCACTCTATCTTATCTCAATGTATGTCCTCTCACCCACTCTATCTTATCTCAAGGTATGTCCTCTCACCCACTCTAGCTTATCTCAAAGTATGTCCTCTCACCCACTCCTGCCACCCACTCTTGTCCCCACTCTTCCTACTTGGCTCGACATTAAAACTAAAAAGTTCAAAGAAATGTCTACACAATTTTCAAGAAGAAATTAAAACATCGAAACATTTTGCATAAATTTAAATCACATATTTTTTTTTTCAATAAAAAATGGCTTCCATGTAACAATATTCTAAATATATTTGGCCCATTTTGCTCCTCTAGTCGTCCTCGTGCCACATATCTGAGAAGTTCAACATCTCCAGGGGACTGCTGTCTATCAAACAGAGAACATCCCGTCATGTGACCTACGAACCCAATCAAAATCGCCGATTTAGTCACGTGCAGCTCATGCTCTTTCCCCATCATTCTTGCAATCTGCGCACGCATCTAGTCCTGTCAACACTTCCGGTGGACGATTTAGTCCTGTGTCAACAAGAACCCAAGATGGCAGCTATATTGAATTCGATGAGTTGGATAGCCCTGGGCTTGGAACCGACCAACCGTTCAATCCGTTTCGTTAGCTCTCCCACATTTCAATCTTTGAGATGTTCTTTTTTCATCTTTTTCTTCCCTTTCAAACATTTCAAAATGTACAAATTTCCTTTACAGAACGATGCTTTCTCTTGCGGTCTCTAACATTCTCTGCTTTACGTCTTAGTAAATTAACGTTGTGAAGTTTTTGCAGCTTATTTACTTTACGGTAGATGATAACCAGTCCCATGCCGTACCCTCCTTAGTCGCCTCTTACTCATGCCTATTAGGGATCAGCGCCACAATTCTTTATTCCCCTTTCGGGTTCGGCAGAGAACGGGCGAAATCACCAACATAGAATTATTTTTTTTTTTAAAGTACCAGTCAAATACAAGTGGATAAAGAAAAACAACGGAGACGCTGGCGCTGGATAGGACACACATTGATAACTAGATAACTGAGAGTTTTATACAACAGGCACTTTTCTTAAACCCTCAAGGAAAAAGACAAGGAGAAAGACCAAAATATTCTGAGAGAAGATAGATGGAAGCAGAGATGACGGGAAATACATGGAAGGGACATACAAGAATGGCAAGAAACAGAACGGCGTGGAAAGTGTTTGTTGAAGACATATGCTCCACAGGGAGCTGAAAGTGTTTGTTCAAGACCCATGCTCAACATGGAGCTGAAAGTGTTTGTTGAAGACCTATGCTCCACAGGGAGCTGAAAGTGTTTGTTCAAGACCCATGCTCAACATGGAGCTGAAAGTGTTTGTTGAAGACCTATGCTCAACAGGGAGCTGAAAGTGTTTGTTGAAGACATATGCTCAACATGGAGCTGAAAGTGTGTGTTCAAGACCCATGCTCAACATGGAGCTGAAAGTGTTTGTTGAAGACCTATGCTCAACAGGGAGCTGAAAGTGTTTGTTGAAGACCTAGATAGATTTTGGGTCAATAACAATGTCTCAATAAATAGATTCTGGGTCAGTAAAACAATGCCTCAATAAATAGATTCTGGGTCAGTAAAACAATGCCTCAATAAATAGATTCTGGATCAGTAGCAATGTCTCGATAATTAGAACATTCGTGAGTAACCATATCTTTGGTAAAAAGATTCTAGATCTATAATCATATCTTGATAAATGGATTCAGTATCAGTTATAATCTCCACTCTTTAACGAAATGTAACAGTTGGAGGCGTTTGTGTAGCCAGTGCCAGCGATGTAAACACGCCCTCTTGTAACTCTGTTCAAATAGAATACCTGCCGGTTGGTCAGAAAATGAGACATCCAAGGAGAGAACTCTTGACAGGAAAGGAAGATATCCACGGAGAGAACTCTTGACAGGAAACGAAGATATCCACGGAGAGAACTCTTGACAGGAAACGAAGATATCCACGGAGAGAACTCTTGACAGGAAACGAAGATATCCACGGAGAAAACTCTTGGCAGGAAATGAAGATATCCACGGAGAGAACTCTTGACAGGAAACGAAGATATCCACGGAGAGAACTCTTGGCAGGAAAGGAAGACATCCAAGGAGATTCTTCTTGGCAGGAAAGGAAGACATCCAAGGAGATTCTTCTTGGCAGGAAATGAAGACATCCAAGGAGATTCTTCTTGGCAGGAAAGGAAGACATCCAAGAAGATTCTTCTTGGCAGGAAAGGAAGACATCCAAGGAGATTCTTCTTGGCAGGAAAGGAAGACATCCAAGGAGATTCTTCTTGGCAGGAAAGGAAGACATCCAAGGAGATTCTTCTTGGCAGGAAAGGAAGACATCCAAGGAGATTCTTCTTGGCAGGAAAGGAAGACATCCAAGGAGATTCTTCTTGGCAGGAAAGGAAGACATCCAAGGAGATTCTTCTTGGCAGGAAATGAAGACATCCAAGGAGATTCTTCTTGGCAGGAAAGGAAGACATCAAAGGAGATTCTTCTTGGCAGGAAAGGAAGACATCCAAGGAGATTCTTCTTGGCAGGAAAGGAAGACATCCAAGGAGATTCTTCTTGGCAGGAAAGGAAGACATCCAAGGAGATTCTTCTTGGCTGGAAATGAAGACATCCAAGGACAGAACTCTTGGCTGGAAATGAAGACATCCAAGGAGATTCTTCATGGCAGGAAATGAAGACATCCAAGGAGAGTACTCTTGGCAGGAAATGAAGACATCCAAGGAGATTCTTCTTGGCAGGAAATGAAGACATCCAAGGAGATTCTTCTTGGCAGGAAATGAAGACATCCTATGAGATTCTTCTTGGCAGGAAATGAAGACATCCAAGGACAGAACTCTTGGCTGGAAAGAAAGGCAAGCAAGAAGAGAATACAGGTCAGAGCTGCTACAAAAGATGTATACAAGGATAGTGGATATCCAAAACTTCATCACCAACTGTTGCTTTGTTGTGACAATATCTTTACATTTACAACTTATGCACTGCGCGTGTCATATCTGTTTTCTGCTAGAGAGACCAGAACACCTATGGGTTTACCCAGAGTGCATTGGTATCGATCTTCGAGTATAATCACGACACAGTCATGCCTAAGATAATAGTGACCTAGTTTAGCTAAAGAAAATTATAAATAAAATCGTCCAATATGACACAGCCAACTATAACAATTAGGCCATCAAACAAGACTCAAAATCTCAGAAATACCCCAACATTCGTGACGTCTGTAGCTGTGCGAGTTTTAGATGGCTGACGTCATTCTACCCATAACCACCCCTGCTAGCAAAGCAAAATTTGGGTAATTCCTCTCACCCGCTGGTCTTACTACTACAGACGTACATAGGCGTGACTGTAACTGTTATAGTCCGTTCAGAAATTCATAACCACACTTGAATTAGCTTTACGTGATAACCGTTTGTTATTTTGCTTTCAACTTTTGCATGTAATCTTATAATATTGATGTCGTTATAGAAATATTTTTTGCTCTGAGAAATTTGATCTAGTTTAAAAGTTTTCTTCTTTAGGCTATATTAAATTCACCCTGTTCGAATTTGACACCATTTTAGGATATATACATTAATTTGGTGCGGTCGTTCACGTAAAATAGTTTGGCTATTGCAGAAACACTAAGTTCAGGAAAATCCCGTGCACAAAACTGAATTGTTATTGAACGACATGACGCACCACGGCCTGGGCATTAATTACCGAAGGGAAGGCGTATCTTTATTAATTTTGTGAAGACTCAGTAGACAATTTGTTGACTTTAAATACCAACATTTATATCTAAATTACAATGAGTTTGAAATGCAAATTTATAACTATGCAAAAGGTTACTGTTTTACTATATCAGCACTTCCTTAGGGAATTCAAGATGGGACAAAGTGCCTACTGCATCAAATACAAAAGAGCAAATTAGGACATGGCTTGCGAATGAAAATGTCAAATTTGACGACACATATTTAAAACCCGAATTGTTACAACTTGTGAAGAATACGAATAAGAAAAAGGTGTACCATGTTGACAAAATCATTGAGAAATACGGCCACACGTGAAGTGAAGGAAATGCGCGAAAATGATTATGATATTGTTTATTTAGATGAAACTTGGATCAACGCTCATCATACAAATGAAAAGGAATGGCAGTTAGCAGATGGAAGTATTAAAAGATCAGTACCAAGCAGTAAAGGGCAACGTTTGATAGTTGCACATGCAGGTAGCAGACATAATGGGTTGTTGCAGAATGCTCATCTCGTTTTCATTTCAAAATCCATAGACAATAGAGACTACCACTCCGAAATGAATGGGCACATATTTAAAGACTGGATCGAGAAAAGTATCCTTCCAATTTTAGATCGACCTTCTTGTCTGATAATGGACAATGCTTCATACCATAACGTAGTTAACGTAGAAGATAGAATCCCAACATCATCAAGTACAAAAGATGCAATCAAAACGTGGCTCATAAAAGAACACATACAAGTTAACGACAGCTACTTGAAACCCGAATTGCTTAGCCTTGTAAAACAGACACAACGTACAAAGATATTTAAAATAGACAAGTTAATTCAAGAACATGGCCATAGATGTTTGAGACTACCTCCATATCATGCACACTTAAATCCTATAGAACTAGTTTGGGCAAAAGTTAAAGGACACGTAGCATATACAAATAAAACTTTCAAATTATGCGATGTTGAGACACTTACAAATCAGGCTCTATCAAATATAAATAAAGACTACTGGGTAAAATGTGAGGATCATGTGTTACGACAAGAAGAGGAATATTGGAAAAAGGATGGTTTGTTGTTTGTTCAGCCGAAAGCAGTAATCGACCTATTTGACTCGTCTGATTCTGAATGATCATTACTCTGATTAAGTCTACAGATAAATAGTTTGATTTGCAAAATTTCCTAGTTGATTTGTTAAACAGTTTATTGTTCAAGACCACCCAAGCAATCAAAAATATGTTATAAGCAAACCAACAACCATTACTTTGAATGGAAGCCTGCTTGAGTCAGTACAGAAGTTCAGCTATCTTGGATCCACTATTACAGCCACACTTTCCTTAGATGAGGAACTAAATGTACGTATTTGAAAGGCAGCGACAACATTTGGGAAACTCACACCAAGAGCATGGAACTATATCAAATTGACTCTACGAACAAAAGTTCTATATATAATTTAAAATTTGTATACTTGCCACCCAGTAAAATTTTATGGACACGCCTATGGGTCATCGTTGCACTAGATTACTGTAAAACATTTTGATTAGGGTCAAAATAATAGTTACATGGGCAAAGATCAAAGGAATTCGCCGCTTTAAGAAAACCGTTATAGCTAGACATCGAGTAACACATATGTTCTCGTGACATGGACATTTTAACACCGTATGCCAAAAATCATGTGAAATCATCAAGAACTTTTTGAATTATAAATCATAACATCTCGGCAAACGATTCTGAACGGACTATAGTAGTTCTCTCATTGTAGTTTCGTAAAATGAAAACGTTGTAATGATAGTGTGTAAATTATCATCGGAGTGTAATCTGATCAGCCATTGTAATTAGAAATATATCGTGTTACAGATGAAATGTCGATAAAAGGAGAGAACAGCAATCTCATAATGACCTGTAGTCGAAATAATCTGTGGCATTAATTATTGCCGAGTTAAAGCTAATTCGGTTGTTCCCGTAACTATATCCAGGAAATAGATGGTGATTATTGTGAACATAACCAGCGAGGATGAGTGCTCTGTAACTAGGGTTGTAACAGTTATAGTTATATAGTTATAGGATTGTAACATGTATATTAGGAGTATAATTAAACAATTGGGGGTGAAATTAACATTCAGACCTGACCGCTTCGTGGCGACAGCTTTAGGGGGATGCGGTCATCATTCTCAGGGCATGCAGAAATGGGATATTGCTGAGCAGATAGGGCCTTTGCTTTTTTTTTTTAATAGATGTCACTGGAGCAGATGGAGTCTCAGTGGCTGAGTAGTTAGTGTTCACGCTTCCTAAGCAGAAGGGTCCAAGTTGGATCCCTTGAAAGTGACGGATTTTTGCGGGCAGAGAAGGCTCAGACCTTTACCCAGCCTCTAAAAATGGGTACCAGAGATTTACTGGAATGTAAATGCTGCCTGGAACCTGGAAGCCGTCGATCAGGATCGAGCTCGATCTCTAGTTCTTTATAGTCCAGTTCACTAACCACTGAGCTATCGCGGCTCCCTATAGTCCAGTTCACTAACCACTGAGCTATCGCGGCTCCCTATAGTCCAGTTCACTAACCACTGAGCTATCGCGGCTCCCTATAGTCCAGTTCACTAACCACTGAGCTATCGCGGCTCCCTATAGTCCAGTTCACTAACCACTGAGCTATCGCGGCTCCCTATAGTCCAGTTCACTAACCACTGAGCTATCGCGGCTCCCTATAGTCCAGTTCACTAACCACTGAGCTATCGCGGCTCCCAAAGATGCTGGCCTGTTGACTAAACTAGAATTTCGAAGACATGCAACTTGCTAGGGAAGAGGGGGGGGGGGGGGTAAACACAAGTGAGAAATTAACTAAAGTAGACGTGACAAATAACTGTGTTGTTCTTCTCCTCTTCACTATATACAAGTGTCGCACCTTCCTTTCTTCACTATATACAAGTGTCGCGCCTTCCTTTCTTCACTCTATACAAGTGTTGCATCTTCCTTTCTTAACATTACACAAGTGGTGCACCTTCCTTTCTTCACTATACACAAGTGTTGCATCTTCCTTTCTTAACATTACACAAGTGGTGCACCTTCCTTTCTTCACTATACACTAGTGTTGCACCTTCATTTCTTCACTACACACAAGTGTCGCACCTTCATTTCTTCACTACACACAAGTGTCGCACCTTCATTTCTTCACTGTATACAAGTGTCGTACCTTCCTTTCTTCACTATACACAAGTGTCTCACCTTCCTTTCTTCACTATATATAAGTGTTGCACCTTCCTTTCTTCACTATATACAAGTGTTTCACCTTCCTTTCTTCACTACACACAAGTGTCGCACCTTCCTTTCTTCACTATATATAAGTGTTGCACCTTCCTTTCTTCACTACATACAAGTGTCTCACCTTCCTTTCTTCACTACACACAAGTGTCGCACCTTCATTTCTTCACTGTATACAAGTGTCGTACCTTCCTTTCTTCACTATATATAAGTGTTGCACCTTCCTTTCTTCACTATATACAAGTGTTTCACCTTCCTTTCTTCACTATATACAAGTGTCACACCTTCCTTTCTTCAATATATACAAGTGTCACACCTTCCTTTCTTCACTATAAACAAGTGTTGCATCTTCCTTTCTTCATTATATACAAGTTTTGCACATTCCTTTCTTCACCACACACAAGTGTTTCACCTTCTTTTCTTCACCATACACAAGTGTTTCACCTTCTTTTCTTCACCATACACAAGTGTTTCACCTTCCTTTCTTCACCATATACAAGTGTTTCATAGTGTTTCACCTTCCTTTCTTCACTACACACCAGTGTTTCACCCCTGCGTGTTTGCTTCTCTTCCTAATCCAATGTCCCGACCTTGCATGACCTTGACTTTCATCATATTCTTTGTTTGACCCATCAACACAATCAATCTCTCACACCTTCAAGATTTTCCTCCCCTCCGGCTAGCCTCGTCACTATCCAACCCTGTCCCACGAGGCCGTACCACTTCCTGTCGTGTTTCTACCCATCTCATGTGCGCATGCTATATTTCCCTACTAACTTCCGTCAGTAGCCATATACTTTCATTGTTTCTCTACCATTACAGTTGACATGAACATAAATATAAAACCTGTTATGAATAGCAACAGTCCCCCGAGCGTGGCAGCTGCCTTGTAGAATTGTCTGCTGGACATTATGTTTGTAAAACTCTATTTGGAATGATGTAAAGAGCAATGTCAACGATACTGCTTTATACTGGTTTATTGGAGGTGACGATATATGTTAGGGCTACTGCTTAAAAGGTTCAGTTGGGGACACAGTCAACACATGTTCCAGAAGAGGAAAAATAGCCGTAACAAGAAGAAAAACATAAAAAATAAACATTAGAGGAGCATAAAGTAATGAAAATAAATATTGAAAAAAAAACAGAAAAAAACAAGAAAATAAACATTGAAAAAAACAACAGAAATAAACGAGAAAATAAACATTGTTGAAAGAACAAAAAAAAAGAAGAAAATAAACATTGAAAGAACAGGGAAAAAAAAACAAGAAAATAAACACTTAAAGAACATAAAAATAAATATTGAAAGTGATTCTTGATCCTTCCTGCGCTGTTTGATGTCGCAGAGAGCTTGTAGTATTTTTGGCCACCCATCTCTATTATCGGTGAGATGTTCGATCTTATGAGTCTATGCTTGTCAACTTTGCTTCTCTTATAAGTGTTCTTTTTAGTGTCTCTTTAGGTCTTACTCTTTTTCTGTATCCTGATGTCTCCCATAAACACATATTTAAAGTTATAATAACACATATTATAAAGTTAAATATAACATAACGTATATAACATATTTAATTTACTCTTAGTTACAATGTCTTAGCAAATAGAGAGCAGATCAACCAACACGGAACTGGAGTCGTCAGTCGCTGGGCACTGCTGGACTTGCTGAGGAGTGGATCTGAGCACCTATGGACATTTTCGGAGTGCAATGATGATGACACACAAATAACTCAATAACTCAATAACTCAATGTAATGTCCTCATTAATACAATGATTATAAGCCAGTTCTCTGTAATGTTTACCCCTTGTAATATGTCTCTTTTAGCGTTTTCTTTATCCAAGGTTTCTTAAGGATTTTTTTTGTTTCATTGTATTTCGAATGAACCAATCTTCGTAATTGCCTGTTTGTAAGAGTGTCCATGTTTAACAACCCTATGTTGCTATCGGGATAACTCGTACCGTCAGTAGTTTTAGTTGTACTATCTTGTTTTTACTGTCTCACGTTTTTCGTGGCATTTAATGTTTTGTATTTGCTTGTGCTAGTCAGAGATGTCTAAAGGAAATATTTGACGTCATCCAAAGTACAGCGTGTGAAGCACTTTTAAAACGTTCCATTTCTTTCGACGCTGAAAGGCAAATTAGACAGATAATAAGATAAGATAATACACTAAAAAATATCATTACTGGTTGTGGATGCATGCCTAGAGTTAGAAGTAAATATTCCAACCAGAATATATTGATGTTTTATTTTTACAAAATTATCAAAACTATGAATTCTTATTTGTGTTTATTATTATTAGTTTCTGCTTAAAAAAGAAAAAAGAAAAAAACTCCAATAGGTCGTTAATAATGAACAATGTCATTTCCCCCGGACATTGTTCATGATGCTCTTATCTGAATTGATGTTTTTTAGTCAAATTCTTTTTGTTTATTGTTTACTTTTGAATGTGATTCTCTTCATAAAAGCTCTTTGCCTGAAAGGTTATGTTCTCAAGAATTTCGTGCAGCAAATATTTGTTTTTAATGTCCAGAGAGGGGATGAGTACAATGGAGATAGATGGGTGTACATGAAAGGGTTCAGAGAAATATAGAGACAATTAGTTGAAACATTCTCTCTACATGAATGTCTCTTCTTGTTTCTCTGTCTTCATCTTCCTCATAGAGTCGAGGAGGAGGAGGGGATGTGTTTTCGTGGTATAGGTCTGATTCCTGTTTAGTATTTTGTGCGATTTTTAGTTATTTCATGAATCTATCTTTTGCTAAATCTGTTTGTTACCATTTCTATAGGTCGCAGGTTGGTGGTCCGTGCTGCCTGTAGGGCTTGTAGTGTCCTGCTTGTAGTGTCCTGCTTGTTGTGTCCTGCTTGTTGTGTCCTGTTTGTAGTGTCCTGCTTGTAGTGTCCTGTTTGCTGTGTCCTGTTTGTTGAGTCCTGCTTGTAGTGTCCTGCTTGCAATGTTCTACTTGCTGTGTCCTACTTGCTGTGTCCTGCTTGCTGTGTCCTGCTTGTAGTGTCCTGTTTGCTGTGTCCTGCTTGTAGTGCCCTGCTTGTTGTGTCCTACTTGCTGTGTCCTGTTTGCTGTGTCCTGCTTGCTGTGTCCTGCTTGCAATGTTCTACTTGCTGTGACCTGTTTGCTGTGTCCTGCCTCTAGTGCGTACATACATTGTCCTGCTTGCTTGTTGCTTGTTCCCTTTGCTGCGTGCTGTTATGTAATGTTTCTTCTTAATGACAACAGCAAATTAAATTATAAATTTCTCATTTCATAAGATAATTATTACCAACTCAATAAGAACAGAACAAGTATAAATTTATCAACTAGAACATCCTGTAACAGAAATAAAGTACGTTCTACTCAACACCCTAAATACAGAGACATCTGATATGCCACAATGTGACTCCTAACCTGGGCAAATGTCTCTACACTTGTTGTAGAGTTGTCCAGCATCATGAAATCAAGAGAGAAGTCTCGTGTGGCTATTGCGCGCGCGATACTTAAACAAGCTGCATAGAAACGTGAACAAATCATTGCAGGAAAGAGGTACATTTACAACACTTGGACAAATCCACAAGTAATGAAAAACAGAAAGAAAGAAAGAACTATAGATAGGTCAAAGCAGGATTGAACCCTGCTTCTAAATACAGCGCCATGGCATGAGAGACTGTGTGCCAGATAGACACGTCGCTAGCTGTTATGTGATCAATGCTGTCTTGGAACTTGTGAAAAATGATGTTCAAAATAGTTGACAGAAGACATTCGTGTGCTGTAAGGGCGTAAATTTCTGTTAACAACGTCACAACATCTAACGTGTTACTGTGTTACTGTTGCTCGTTTGATGAAATAGTTCCTGAATCTTACTTGGGTTCCTGAATCTTACTTGGACATGATCTACCTACCTATCGCAGACCTGAATTCTGCTTCACGAGCGCCGCTAGAGGGCTCAATAAAGCCGTGGGTAGTTTAAAGTAACCAACTTAAGAAGGAGCTGAATACGTTTTATCAAGGTAGAAAATGTGTTGTTTCCTTGCCTTCTGTACGCTCCCCAAGAAAGTGGAGATTTGTGATACACGGACTATGTGATACACGGACTATGTGATACACGAACTATGTGATACACGAACTATATGATACATGGACTATGTGATACACAGACTATGTGATACACGAAATATGTGATACACGGACTATGTGATACACCGACTATGTGTGTGAGTGAGCTAATTATTCCCCTAGTTCTCTCTCCTTCCTTCTCCTCTTTTTCCCTTCTTCCCTTCTTTCTCCCTATCTTCACCCTCTATCCCCCTCTATCTCCCTTTCTGACTCCTTCCTTCTTTCCCCCTATCCCCTCTCTTTCCTCCTCCTCCCCCCTCCCCCTCCCCCAACTTCAATTTTACGTACACTGAATGCATCCATCGCAAGTGTAGAAGAGCAACATAACGACTAACAAACACCGATTGCTCAAATTGAAAGACAAAATAAAATCCTCATACTTATACATATATCATCACATCGTACTGTCCCTACTGGCAAAGGTGATCATAACTCTTCACAAACTTCTATCTTTACAATTGTTTATCACTTCTGTACTTGACATCCAACTAATCCACTCTCATAAACTAAATGCTATCTTTTGCCACTATCTCTTCCTCCCTAACTTTTTTACCGGTTGTCACAATATCTGTCACCTGTTCCCTTCTCATTACATCATCATAAAGTCATGGTTGTTTTCTCTTCTTGTTAGTGAATGTGTTTTTATTTCTTTTAGTCTCTTTTAGGACGTCGTCTTTACTACTTTCTACTTACTTTACTAGATCCTACTAACTTTACTACTTACCACTTTCTACTTACTTTACTAGATCCTACATACTTTACTACTTACTTTACTACTTACCACTTTCTACTTACTTTACTACTTACCACTTTCTACTTACTTTACTACTTTCTAATTACTTTACTAATTACCACATTCTATTTACGTTACTACTTAGTACATTCTACTTACTTTACTACTTACTAATTACTTTACTAATTACCACTTTCTACTTACGTTACTACTTAGTACATTCTACCTACTTTACTACTTAGTACTTCCTACTTACTTTACTACTTACTACTTTCTACTTACTTAACTACTTACTACTGTCAATGGTATAAGCAAAAAAAAGAAAATAACAACATAAAACCGTATCTAGCAACTAAATCAGTAGAGAGACGAGACAAACAACGTTTCGGCAAAAGCCTTCATCATGTGCAATAAAAAAAATATTCAAAGATCAACACAATAAGGGAAATATCACATTCTTGCCTATCGTGTTGATCTTTGTATAATTTGTGTTTATATATATATATATATATATATATATATATATATATATATATATATATATATATATATGTATATGTATGTGTATATGTATATGTATGTGTATATGTATGTGTATGTTTATATTTATATATATATATGTGTGTGTGTGTGAGTGTGTATGTGTATATTTGTATATGTGTATATCTATGTATATGTATATGTTATTTATGTGTTTAGATGTATATGTGTTTATGTATGTGTATATATATGTCTGTGTGAATAAGTGTGTATATGTACGTTTATATGTATATATATATGTATATATGTATATACTAAAGTATATGTATGTGTGTATGTGTATGTGTATGTGTATTTATATATATGTAAAGTATAAAGTATGTGTATATGTATACGTGCGTTTGTATGTGTATAAATATATGTATGTATATATGTATGTATTTAAGTATATGTATATACGTATATCTATATATATATATATATTTATATATATATGTGTACGTGCATTTACAACAACTGGAAGGGTTTTTCAAGAAAGGGCAAGGTCAAACTTTTGTAACTGAACTCGTGCATCTGAGCTGAAGCCATCTTCAGTGCTTTCTCAAGTGTGTGGCCAGAGAGCTTATTCTGAGGAATGTATTGAATATGGGATCTGAGCTCTACGGAGCTGCTCGTTGTGTAATGAAGACGATCTATCGATTTTGTTACTTACTTGCAGAGGGTGTCAGACAAGTGGTTGAATACACCTCGCTGTTGAATTCATTAAGATGCCTCCCTCCGAATTTCCCCGCATGGTTTAAACTTTGACCTGCACTAATCACTCACTACACAGTGGAATTGACAGTTACTGTATAATTTATATTCTTTTTTTTTTATTAATACTTTTTTCAACACTGCTGGTTCTCTTTGCGACCTTTCTCATGGCTAGATCGATCTTTGTTCTTTTCACGGAACCGGCCTACACAAATATTTAAATATTTTTTTTAAAACAATTTTGTAACGACAATTAATGTCTAATTAAATTTAGATGGAATATATCTAATATTGAAAAGATCGTGCCCCGCAAGAAAAAAAAAATCAAAGTCAGGAATGAAAGCAATTAGACCCAGGTGGTACCTTCTACTGTTATTAGAACCAGACCAGTCTAAAAGTATTTAATAACATTAATATGTCGGATACAAAATAAGCATAAATTATAAGAACTTGCAGATAAAGTGTTTCACACATTTCAAAACGACCATAGAGCCCTCGCTCACGTTCTCGGTATTTTGCCGATACTGCATTTCTTGGCATGTTGACTAAGGCCAGCGGGGAACCCTGACACTGCAGCTAACCCGCGAGCAACTTAAGAAAACAAAGACTAGGGTACGCAATCACTGATCGAACCTCCTGATTTCTCCAGTTATCTCTCTTGATCGGTAAGTTTGAATTAGTCGAGCCAGTTGCATTTTCTTCAATTGCAATGAAACATGAACTAGACACACTGTCTTTCTTGCATTGGTCGGTTACTTTGTGTCTGTCCTCTTGGATAAGTTTCTTTGTCACTTCTCTCTATTACTTTGTGTCTGTCCTCTTGGATAAGATTCATTGTCACTTCTCTCTATTACTTTGTGTCTGTCCTCTTGGATAAGTTTCTTTGTCACTTCTCTCTATTACTTTGTGTCTGTCCTCTTGGATAAGTTTATTTGTCACTTCTCTCTATTACTTTGTGTCTGTCCTCTTGGATAAGTTTCTTTGTCACTTCTCTCTATTACTTTGTATGTATTGTCTCTATTACTTCATGTGTCTCTTATCTCTATTACTTTGTGCATGTCTTGTCTCTATTATTTTGTGTACCTCTTGTGTCTTTTACTTTGTGTTTCTTGTGTCATATGCTTTTTTTCCTGTATACTGTGTCCCTTAAATACTTTGAACGTTTTTTATCTCATGGAAACTATGTCTCTTCTCTTGGTTTTTAGTTTTTCTTGTATCTGACTTTGTGTGCATCTTTTGTCTTTGGCATCTAGTGTTTTTTGTCTTCGGCATTTATGTCTTTTGTCATTAAAATGTTGTGACTTTCATTTTGGTGTTGTATCCACCCTTTTTTATCACTTTCCTTGATCAAATATGTCAGGAAGCCAAATCACAGTGTGAAGATGTCAACGATCTATTCTAATTCTGACGACTAGGCCCTAAGACTTTACCAAGAAACAGAACTTCAACATTAACTGTCCGTGAATAAAGAATGTAAAATTAGTAATATGAAAATAAGCACAGAAAGAAAAAAAAACAGAAGTTCAATCAATAGGAAGACAAAAGAAGACACTAAACATAGCTATAGAACACCAAGTTATAAAACATAGCTATAGAACACCAAGTTATAAAACATAGCTATAGAACACCAAGTTATAAAACATAGCTATAGAACACCAAGTTTTAAAACATAGCTATAGAACACCAAGTTATAAAACATAGCTATAGAACACCAAGTTATAAAACATAGCTATAGAACACCAAGTTATAAAACATAGCTATAGAACACCAAGTTATAAAACATAGCTATAGAACACCAAGTTATAAAACATAGCTATAGAACACCAAGTTATAAAACAAGAAACAAACTTTAAATATCTGGGAACAACATTATCTGCAGATGGTAAAATCGATAAAGAAATAGAGATACGATACAACAAGGCAAACCAAATATTGGCACAGCTACCCCGTATACTTCATCAGAAATCAATGCCTATTACCACCAGGAAACATCTTATATAGAGTATATTCATTCCAACATTGTGCTACCAACGCCAAACATGGTCAATTATGTGACTAACTATAAAATAAAACTTGTCACCACAGAGATGAGATGAATGAGAAAATCGGTTGGAGTGGAAAGAAAGACAGAATCTGAAATGATATTATAAGAGAAAGAGTGGGCATTGAACCAATCCTAAGCTACATGGAGAAGCAACAAATAAACTGGTTTGCACATTAAGAAAGAATGTCGTGTGGTTCCTAATCGTACAAAGCATATGTTAAAAGAGGAGAAGGGAGAAGAGTTAGTGACAAAATCAGAGAACAACAACATCAGTGAAATTCTACAACATCAGAGAAATACAACAACAAAATCAGAGAAATGCTACAACAACATCAGAGAAATTCTACAACAACATCAGAGAAATGCTACAACAACATCAGAGAAATTCTACAACAACATCAGAGAAATGCTACAACAACATCAGAGAAATTCTACAACAACATCAGAGAAATGCTACAACAACATCAGAGAAATTATACAACAACATCAGAGAAATGCTACAACAACAACAGAGAAATTCTACAACAACATCAGAGAAATGCTACAACAACATCAGAGAAATTCTACAACAACATCAGAGAAATGCTACAACAACATCAGAGAAATTCTACAACATCAGAGAAATACAACAACAACATCAGAGAAATGCTACAACAACATCAGAGAAATACTACTACAACAACATCAGAGAAATGTTACAACAACATCAGAGAAATGCAAGAAAAACATCAGAGAAATGCTACAACATCAGAGAAATATTACAACATCAGAGAAATGCTACAACAACATCAGAGAAATGCTGCAACAACATCAGAGAAATGCTACATCAACTTCAGAGAAATGCTACAACATCAACATCAGAGAAATGCTACAACAACATCAGAGAAATACTACTACAACATCAGAGAAATGATACAACATCAACATCAGAGACATGCTACAACAACATCAGAGAAATGCTACAACAACATCAGAGAAATGCTGCAACAACATCAGAGAAATGCTACATCAACTTCAGAGAAATGCTACAACATCAACATCAGAGAAATGCTACATCAACTTCAGAGAAATGCTACAACATCAACATCAGAGAAATGCTACAACAACATCAGAGAAATACTACTACAACATCAGAGAAATGATACAACATCAACATCAGAGACATGCTACAACAACATCAGAGAAATGCTACAACAACATCAGAGACATGCTACAACAACATCAGAGACATGCTACAACAACATCAGAGACATGCTACAACAACATCAGAGACATGCTACAACAACATCAGAGACATGCTACAACAACATCAGAGACATGCTACAACAACATCAGAGAAATGCTACAACAACATCAGAGACATGCTACAACAACATCAGAGACATGCTACAACAACATCAGAGACATGCTACAACAACATCAGAGACATGCTACAACAACATCAGAGAAATGCTACAACAACATCAGAGACATGCTACAACAACATCAGAGACATGCTACAACAACATCAGAGACATGCTACAACAACATCAGAGACATGCTACAACAACATCAGAGACATGCTACAACAACATCAGAGAAATGCTACAACAACATCAGAGACATGCTACAACAACATCAGAGAAATGCTACAACAACATCAGAGACATGCTACAACAACATCAGAGACATGCTACAACAACATCAGAGACATGCTACAACAACATCAGAGACATGCTACAACAACATCAGAGAAATGCTACAACATCAACATCAGAGACATGCTACAACAACATCAGAGACATGCTACAACAACATCAGAGACATGCTACAACAACATCAGAGACATGCTACAACAACATCAGAGACATGCTACAACAACATCAGAGAAATGCTACAACATCAACATCAGAGAAATGCTACAACAACATCAGAGACATGCTACAACAACATCAGAGACATGCTACAACAACATCAGAGACATGCTACAACAACATCAGAGACATGCTACAACAACATCAGAGACATGCTACAACAACATCAGAGACATGCTACAACAACATCAGAGACATGCTACAACATCAACATCAGAGACATGCTACAACAACATCAGAGACATGCTACAACAACATCAGAGACATGCTACAACAACATCAGAGACATGCTACAACAACATCAGAGAAATGCTACAACAACATCAGAGACATGCTACAACAACATCAGAGACATGCTACAACAACATCAGAGACATGCTACAACAACATCAGAGAAATGCTACAACATCAACATCAGAGACATGCTACAACAACATCAGAGACATGCTACAACAACATCAGAGACATGCTACAACAACATCAGAGAAATGCTACAACATCAACATCAGAGACATGCTACAACAACATCAGAGACATGCTACAACAACATCAGAGACATGCTACAACAACATCAGAGACATGCTACAACAACATCAGAGACATGCTACAACAACATCAGAGACATGCTACAACAACATCAGAGACATGCTACAACAACATCAGAGACATGCTACAACAACATCAGAGACATGCTACAACAACATCAGAGACATGCTACAACAACATCAGAGACATGCTACAACAACATCAGAGACATGCTACAACAACATCAGAGAAATGCTACAACATCAACATCAGAGACATGCTACAACAACATCAGAGACATGCTACAACAACATCAGAGACATGCTACAACAACATCAGAGACATGCTACAACAACATCAGAGAAATGCTACAACAACATCAGAGACATGCTACAACAACATCAGAGACATGCTACAACAACATCAGAGACATGCTACAACAACATCAGAGACATGCTACAACAACATCAGAGACATGCTACAACAACATCAGAGACATGCTACAACAACATCAGAGACATGCTACAACAACATCAGAGACATGCTACAACAACATCAGAGACATGCTACAACAACATCAGAGACATGCTACAACAACATCAATTGACAATGAGTGAAGCCGCCCAACTGGCGAGAACCAGAACTTTGTATCTCCCTCGACACCGGAACGTCTACAAGAGAACATGAAGAAAGAAGAAGAAATATTATCTACTTTGTTTCTCTTGTCTTAATCATTGTGTGCCACTTTAGTTTTTGTGTCTCTTATCAGGGAAAAAATGAGTCTTTGTTTGTATGTTTTGCGCAACTTTCTCTCTGTGTTTTGCTTATCTATTTATCTGAAGTATTTTGAACCGATCATTTAAATTTTTGATTGAGTTTTATGTAGAAAATGTGTACACTCTAGTTCTTGACGATTTTGTGTCCCTTATTTTTGTCAATTATTGAATTGTTATTTATCAAACATTACAAGCCAAATAGGAACCAGCTTAGTACTCTGTGAAGGTGAGGAATGCCTCCTCGCATCGTGAGTTTCGATGCTTGAAGCGACACTATCCAGAAGTCTACGAACACGTCTGGATAGGCGGACGAGCTCATATGTGTGAAACCTCGCGTGCTAATACGCCGATTCATGTTCCCGAGTTTAACTTTTATCTTTACATTTCAAGCCATTCGTCCGACTTTTAATTTTGATGAATTTGCTGTCCTTTATCCTGGACCTTTTGGATTTTTTTCCTTGCTGTTTTGTGTCCGTTGTTTTGGTAGTTGTATGTCTTTTGTCTTTGAAATTGTTCATTCTGTTTTTTCTTTTAATGTTTAGTTTTACGTGTCATATACGTTGTGAATCATATGCTCTGGGTCTTATCTCTTTGCTCTGTAAATTATGTGTTTAGTGATTTTTTCTTCTTTGTCGTTAGGTCTTGGGCACTGTATCATTCCCGTGATTCTTTTGTTGTTATGCATAGAGCATTTTATCTTTATGTTTTCGATGTTTTATCTTTTTGTCTTTATTAATTTGTCTTTATATTTTGATCATTTTATCTTTATGTCTTTAGTCATTATGTCTTTATGTTGAACATTTTACTCTATATACTGGTCAAAGTCGTCTGTATGCTTTCAAAATTGTATCTTTATATATTGATTATTTTATCTTTATGACATGACGTTTTGTCGATGTGTTATTACCTTTATCTTCTAACTGCTTTATTTCTTTGCCATGTTATGATCCCGGTGTGTATACAAGTGTTGGACATTTCTAACTTGGGTTGAGCGTACTGCCTCTTAGACACTGAAGTTAACGTTTTCGGTATTATGTTTCTATAATCCACGTGGTACCTACGGAAACTCTCAGCGTCCAATCAAACAGTCCGACACAGCGAGCCGTAGCGCGTGACGAGTCCAGCTGTTGTCATCATCTTCCCTATGGGATGTACTAGCGCGCGACAAGACGAGGTTGTTGGTAGTGACCCAGACAAGACGAGGTTGTTGGTAGTGACCCAGACAAGACGAGGTTGTTGGTAGTGACCCAGACAAGACGAGGTTGTTGGTAGTGACCCAGACAAGACGTGGTTGTTGGTAGTGACCCAGAAAAGACGAGGTTTTTGGTAGTGACACAGACAAGACGAGGTTGTTGGTAGTGACACAGACAAGACGAGGTTTTTGGTAGTGACCCAGACAAGACGTGGTTGTTGGTAGTGACCCAGACAAGACGAGGTTGTTGGTTGTGACCCAGAAAAGACGAGGTTTTTAGTAGTGACCTTGGCAAGATGAGTTTTTTGGTAGTGACTTAGACAAGACGAGGTTCATTGTAGTGACCTGGACAAGACGAGGTTTTTAGTAGTGACCTTGGCAAGATGAGTTTTTTGGTAGTGACTTAGACAAGACGAGGTTCTTTGTAGTGACCTGGACAAGACGAGGTTTTTGAAAGTGACTTTGACAAGGCGAGGTTCTTTGTAGTGACCTGGACAAGACGAGGTTTTTGGTAGTAACTTTGACAAGGCGAGGTTCTTTGTAGTGACCTGGACAAGACGAGGTTTTTGGTAGTGACTTAGACACGACGAGGTTCTTTGTAGTGACCTGGGCAAGACGAGGTTCTTTGTAGTGACGCGGACAAGACAATGTTTTTGGTAGTGACCCGGACAACACGAGGTTGTTGGTAGTGATCCGAACAAAACAAGATTGTTGGTAGTGACCCAGACAAAAGCATATTGTTGGTAGTAACCCGGACAAAACGAGATTGTTCGTAGTGATCCGGACAAAACGAGATTGTTGGTAGTGACCCGGACAAAACGATGTTGTTCGTAGTGACCCGGACAAGACGAGGTTGTTGGTAGTGACTCGGACAAAACGAGATTGTTGGTAGTGACGCGGACAAGATATTTTTTTTGGTAGTGACCCAAACAAACCTAGATTGTTGGTAGTTTCCCGGACAAAACGAGATTGTTGGTAGTGATCCGGACAAAACGAGGATGTTGGTAGTAACTCGGACAAAATGAGATTGTTGGTAGTGACCGGGAGAATTTAAGGTTTTTTGTAGTCACCCGGACAAAACGAGATTGTTCGTGTGACCTGGACATACGAGATTGTTGGTAGTGACACGGACAAAACGAAATTCTTGGTTGTGGTGACCCGGACATGATAAGGTTTTTGCTAGTGACCCAGACAAAACGAGGCTGTTGTTAGTGACACGGACAATACGAGACTGTTGATAGTGACCCGTACAAAACGAGACTGTTGGTAGTGACCCGTACAAAACGAGATTGCTGGTAGTGACCCGGACAAAACGAGACTGTTGGTAGTGACCCGTACAAAACGAGACTGTTGGTAGTGACCCGAACAAAACGAGACTGTTGGTAGTGACCCGGACAAAACGAGACTGTTGGTAGTGACCCGGACAAAACGAGACTGTTGGTAGTGACCCGGACAAGACGAGACTGTTGTTAGTGACCTGGAAAAATTACATTCCACAATTTTCAGACCCCACAAATCCACGGACTAACATCGCCATGCTGTGATTAAATATTTGTGTTTATTTTTGTTTTAGTATTTATTGTCTTGTATCTGATGAACGCTTTTGCCGAAACGTCGTAGTTTGTCACGTTTCTCTACAAGCTTAGCTTCTTAATGTAGTTTTATTTCCATAAACTTCATACCAGATCTTGTCCGGCTCTAATCAGCAACAAAAGACAATGTGGTCCCCCAAACACGTATGTCTCCTCTACCAGACAATGTGGTCCCCCTAAACACGTATGTCTCCTCTACCAGACACTGTGGTCCCCCTAAACACGTATGTCTCCTCTACCAAACACTGTGGTCCCCCTAAACACGTATGTCTCCTCTACCAGACAATGTCGTCTCCACCAAACACGTATGTCTCCTCTACCAGACAATGTCGTCTCCACCAAACACGTATGTCTCCTCTACCAGACAATGTCGTCTCCACCAAACACGTATGTCTCCTCTACCAGACACTGTGATCCATTGAAACACTCATGTCTCCTCTACCTAACACTGTGGTCTCCCTAAACATGCATGCCTCCTTTACCAAACACCGTGATCTCCCTTAACACGTATGTCTCCTCTACCAGACACTGTGGTCCCCCTAAACACGTATGTCTTCTCTACCAAACACTGTGGTCCTCCTAAACACTCATGTCTCCTCTACCTAACACTGTCGTCTCCCTAAACACGTATGCCTCCTCTACCAGTCACTATGGTACCCCTAAACACGCATGTCTCCTCTACCAGTCACTGTGGTCCTCCTAAACGAGCATGTCTCCTCTACCAAACACTGTGGTCCTCCTAAACACGTATGTCTCCTTTATCAGTCACGGTGGTCCCCGTGAAAACGTATGTCTCCTCTACCAAACACTGTGGTCCTCCTAAACACGTATGTCTCCTCTACCAAACACTGTGGTCCTCCTAAACACGTATGTCTCCTCTACCAAACACTGTGGTCCTCCTAAACACGTATGTCTCCTCTACCAAACACTGTGGTCCTCCTAAACACGTATGTCTCCTCTACCAAACACTGTCGTCTCCCTAAAAAACGCATGTTTCCGCTACCAGATTAGTCCCGCCTCTTTAAAAACGACTATAGTCGTGTGATATCATTTCCAACATGACTCTTCAACCATTCTCGTGCAAGTTACATTTAACCTTCACTACGCCTTGACCTATTCCCCTCTAACTACCCAGTTTTCTCTTCATTGTCTTTTCATGCTAAATGTCTTTGTGTCTTTAACTCAGTCACAGTTCTCCTTTGATTCTTCTTTTTTTCATCTATGAAACCACAGCTTGGTTTCTTCCTGTGATCTTCATTGTTTAACTGGTGCTTAATACAGTCAGCATTCCTTGCAAATGCGACACTTTGATTGATGCCAAGTAACGGAGATGCATCACACAACATTTATAGTCTCGTAGAGTTGTCAAGTCTTTAACTTCACATCAATGGGCCACATCGTAAAGAGACGCGATCAGGTGCTCTTATTCGCTACCAACAAATCCTGCAAGTCAATGATCCAGGTGAAGATGTGCATTTGTTCTGCAGCAATATTGTCGTTGGCTGGTAAGGTTTACAGTCTTCACTTGTCTTGTGAATATCTTTTGAGCATAGCAATTATTTTTACGTTCCCTTGCCTTGAGTGCATGGATGTCTTACCTTCTCTTGCCATGTCTACCTGGGTGTTTTCCCTTATCTTGTATTGAGTACCTGAATGTTTTCCATTCTCTTGTCTCAAGTACCTGAATGTTTTCTATTCTCTTGTCTCGAGTACCTGAATGTTTACCTTCTCTTGTCCTGAGTACTTAAAAGTGTCCCTTCTCTTGACCCGAGTACATGCATGTTTCCCTTCTCTTGTCTTGAGTGCCTGAATGTTTTCCATTCTCTTGTCTCCAGTACCTGAATGTTTTCCATTCTCTTGTCTCGAGTACCTGAATGTTTACCTTCTCTTGCCCTGAGTACATAAAAGTTTCCCTTCTCTTGACCTGAGTACATGTATGTTCCCCTTCTCTTGTCTCGAGTACCTGAATGTTTTCCATTCTCTTGTCTCGAGTACCTGAATGTTTACCTTCTCTTGTCCTGAGTATCTAAATGTTTTCCATTCTCTTGTCTCGAGTACCTGGATGTCTTCCCTTCTCTTGACCTGAGTCCCTGGATGTCTTCCCATCTCTTGTCCCGAGTGCATAGATGTCTTCCTTTCTCTTGCTCTGCGTACATTGATGTCTTTCCTTACTCTTGCTCTGCGTACATGGATGTCTTTCCTTTCTCTTGCTCTGCGTACCTGGATGTCTTTCCTTTCTCTTGCTCTGCGTAAATGGATGTCTTTCCTTTCTCTTGCTCTGCGTACATGGATGTCTTTCCATTCTCTTGCTCTGTGTACATGGATGTCTTTCCATTCTCTTGCTCTGCGTACATGGATGTCTTTCCATTCTCTTGCTCTGCGTACATTGATGTCTTTCCTTTCTCTTGCTCTGCGTACATGGATGTCTTTCCTTTCTCTTGCTCTGCGTACATGGATGTCTTTCCTTTCTCTTGCTCTGCGTACATGGATGTCTTTTCTTTCTCTTGCTCTGCGTACATGGATGTCTTTCCTTTCTCTTGCTCTGCGTACATGGATGTCTTTCCATTCTCTTGCTCTGCGTACATGGATGTCTTTCTATTCTCTTGCTCTGCGTACATGGGTGTCTTTCCTTTCTCTTGCTCTGCGTACCTGGACGTTTTATCTTCTCTTGCAGAGTAATAGATGTTCTACTTTTTTCTTGCTCTAGATATCTGAATGCCCTAGCTTCACTTGACATAAGCACCTGGATGTCCTAATTTCACTTGACGTAAACCCCTGGATGTCCTAGCTTCACGTGACGTAAACTGATGGATGTCATAGCTTCACTTGACGTAAACCCCTGGATGTCCTAGCTTCACGTGACGTAAACCGATGGATGTCCTAGCTTCACGTGACGTAAACCGATGGATGTCCTAGCTTCACTTGACGTAAACCAATGGATGCCCTAGCTTCACGTGACGTAAACCCCTGGAGGGTGCCCTAGCTTCACTTGACGTAAACCAATGGATGCCCTAGCTTCACGTGACGTAAACCCCTGGAGGGTGTCCTAGCTTCACTTGACGTAAACCCCTGGAGGGGGCCTTAGCTTCACTTGACGGAAACCCTTGGATACCCTAGCTTCACTTGACGTAAACCCCTGTATGTCCTAGCTTCACTTGATGTAAACCTCTTGATTTCCTAGCTTCACTTGATGTAAACCTCTTGATACCCTAGCTTCACTTGACGTAAACCTCTTGATACCCTAGCTTCACTTGACGTAAACCTCTTGATACCCTAGCTTCACTTGACGTAAACCTTTTGATACCCTAGTTTTACGTGACGTAAACCTCTGAATTTCCTAGTTTCACTTGACGTAAACCTCTGAATTTCCTAGTTTCACTTGACGTAAACCTCTTGATACACTAGTTTTACGTGACGTAAACCTCTTGATACCCTAGCTTCACTTGACGTAAACCTCTTGATACCCTAGGTTCACTTGACGTAAACCTCTGGATACCCTAGCTTCACTTGACGTAAACCTCTTGATACCCTAGCTTCACTTGACGTAAACCTTTTGATACCCTAGTTTTACGTGACGTAAACCTCTGAATTTCCTAGTTTCACTTGACGTAAACCTCTGAATTTCCTAGCTTCACTTGACGTAAACCTCTGAATTTCCTAGCTTCACTTGACGTAAACCTCTTGATTTCCTAGCTTCACTTGATGTAAACCTCTTGATACCTTAGCTTCACTTGACGTAAACCTCTTGATACCCTAGCTTCACTTGACGTAAACCTTTTGATACCCTATTTTTACGTGGCGTAAACCTCTGAATTTCCTAGTTTCACTTGACGTAAACCTCTGAATTTCCTAGTTTCACTTGACGTAAACCTCTTGATACACTAGTTTTATGTGACGTAAACCTC
Organism: Megaustenia siamemsis; assembly: GCA_032433765.1. NCBI lineage: Eukaryota > Metazoa > Mollusca > Gastropoda > Stylommatophora > Ariophantidae > Megaustenia > Megaustenia siamemsis. Next base: position 8,563,832 of record JAVIAB010000001.1, read on the forward strand.
TTGATACCCTAGCTTCACTTGACGTAAACCTCTTGATACCCTAGGTTCACTTGACGTAAACCTCTGGATACCCTAGCTTCACTTGACGTAAACCTCTGAATTTCCGTTTCACTTGATGTAAACCTCTGAATTTCCTAGCTTCACTTGACGTAAACCTCTGAATTTCCGTTTCACTTGATGTAAACCTCTGAATTTCCTAGTTTCACTTGACGTAAACCTCTGAATTTCCTAGTTTCACTTGACGTAAACCTCTGAATTTCCTAGTTTCACTTGACGTAAACCTCTGAATTTCCTAGCTTCACTTGACGTAAACCTCTGAATTTCCTAGCTTCACTTGACGTAAACCTCTGAATTTCCTAGCTTCACTTGACGTAAACCTCTGAATTTCCGTTTCACTTGATGTAAACCAATGGGTGTCCTAGCTTCAATTGACGTAAATCGATGGATGCCTACCGACCCTGATGCTTTCAGGACGAAGAGAAGTGTAATCCAGTCATCTATTTTTACCCGCACATGGGTGACTTCGTCGTGTAAGCCTTGGATCGAACCCAAGTTTTTCTTCACCTTTAAGCCAGAGCTCTAACCACCGCGCTAAAGATGAACTGTCAAAACGGTGATACGTCTGACTTCATCTGTCTGCACACTCAACACGGGATTACAGCGCTGTAGGGTAGGCAATGGGAGACGTTTACAGGCAGCGAGAGAGAGAGAGAGAGAAAGAGAGAGATAAATAGACCGGTGCTGCTGGGATGTCACAATATGAACAAGAAAACATAAACTCGCTCGAGAGACGTTAAGTGCAGCATTTAACGCTTGAGGTAGCATGTATCGAGGCTAGCCCAAGTCAAGTCTCCCACCCGAGTGGTGTGATCTGTGTGGAGTATAAGGCTTGTTATATTTGTGTAGGGCAGAAAAAGAGAATAGATACAACGAAAGTTTTCATAGTGGTAAAAGACCCATAGCTGAGTGTTGACGTTAGAGTTTTAGAAAATGAGTAGATTATGACGACACCATAGGAGTACTAATAAAAAGAGATCTACAAAAATATAAAAACACAATTGACATACAATGATAGGATTATTCTATTCGAAATTAAAGGAAAACCATTCGACATAGCAATACTACAGACATACGCATCTACTCAATTCTATACAGATTTAAAAAAAAAAAACAGACGCATACTATGAAGATCTAAATAAAGTTATGAACCAAGTGAAAATTTCGGACAGCTTGATTGTAATGGGTGATATGAATGCTAAAGTAGGAAAAGGTAGATATAAGACCATTATAGGAAATCCAATTAAAACGAATGTTCTTCTTGATTAATACAATTCTGTGAAGAAAACAGGCTAATAATATGTAACACCTACTTTGAGCAAGAGACAAGGAAATTATACACATGGAGTAAGTCCTGGAGATAAGAATATTATTCAAATAGACTACATAATGATAAAAGATAGGTTCCGTAACAGCGTCAAGAAAGCCAAAACATATCCAGGAGCAGGTATTAACTCATATTACAATGCTGTAACGATTAAAATGAAAGTCAAACTAAAGAGAAACAAACAAAAGACTAATTCATCAACGGCTAGACATAACAGCTTTAAATAAAATATATATTCAAGATACTTATACAATACAAGTAAAGGACACATGTCAGAAGTTGCTAGAAGAAAGGATTGAGCAATACAGAAGAGAAAATCCTGATGAAAAAGTTATAACCAAATGGCAATGCATAAAGAAAAGCATACAAGAAACTTGCGACATCTTACCCAAAAGGGAAAAGGACAAAAAACAAAAATAGACAACTGACACTATCTTGGAAAAAAATGAAAGAAAGAAGACACGCAAACAATACTACCCAATACAATAAAATATATAAGGAAATGTACATGACAGTCAGGCAATACAATCTTAAAATCTGAATGGAAAAAGCTATACAAACAAATGAAAGTGTGTGCATGTCTATGTGTGTCACATCTCGTGTCCTTGTGTGTGGATGGCTATGTTGGTCACATCTCGTGTCTTTGTGTGTGCATGTCTGTGTTGGCGTGTCTCATATCTTTGTGTGCATGTCTGTGTTGGGCATGTGTCGTGTCTTTGTGTGTGCATGTCTGTGTTGGCGTGTCTCATATCTTTGTGTGCATGTCTGTGTTGGGCATGTGTCGTGTCTTTGTGTGTGCATGTCTGTGTCAGTCATGTCTCCTGTCTTTATGTGAATGTTTATGTTAGTCATGTGTCGTGTGTCTTGATGTGTGTAGGTGTTGGTCGTGCCTCGTGTCGATGTGTGCATGTCTGTGTTGGTCACATCTCATATCTTTGTGTGTGCATGTCTGTGTCAGTCATGTCTCCTGTCTTTATGTGAATGTTTATGTTAGTCATATGTCGTGTGTCTTGATGTGTGTAGGTGTTGGTCGTGCCTCGTGTCGATGTGTGCATGTCTGTGTTGGTCACATCTCATATCTTTGTGTGTGCATGTCTGTGTCAGTCATGTCTCCTGTCTTTATGTGAATGTTTATGTTAGTCATGTGTCGTGTGTCTTGATGTGTGTAGGTGTTGGTCGTGCCTCGTGTCGCTGTGTGCATGTCTGTGTTAGTCATCTCTAGTGACTCGGGCAGATGGTGCTCGTAAACCTGGGAGGGCCGACCATCTAAGGGCAGAATCCCCCTACAGAAAAGATCATCTGCTGCCTTGCAGGAAGATTGGGGACAATCAAAGGCTAAGGAATGCAAACCTGAATAAAATGCTAGCTGAAATCGGATGCACTGGGCCACTGGCGCAGAACACAGTGCAACGTTTTAACGGGTGTTCAATCAGAGTGGATCTGACAGACTCTAATTGTGGAGTTCTGTCTGTGGGGGCGATCAACACACTTAACCTGACAGCTGACTTCATGTGAGAGTCTGGGATCCTACTCTGATTGAGTCCTGATCGCAGAGAGAGAGAGAGAGAGAGAGAGAGAGAGAGAGAGAAACAAATGAAAAATAAAAAAGCTGCAGGTAACATACAGATACAGTTGATAAAGGCACTAGAAGATTTTGGCATTGAAGTGAGGAGGAAGAGGCAAAATTTGTAGAAGAAGACGAAGAATGAGGAAGAAGGAGGAGGAAGATTGTGAGAAAAAGAAATAGGAAGAGAAAAATGGTAAGAAGAAAAAGAAAGAGGAGGAGGACGATGAGGTGGAGAATGGTCGGCAGAAGAAGAAGTTGTAGGAGAGAAGCGTAACAAGATTAAGGAGGAAGAAGGAGGAGGAGGAGAGAAGGAAGGAGGAGAATAAGGAGGAGAATAAGTAGGAGACTGAGCAGGGGAAGAAAAATGAGGAGGTGGATGTGAAAGGTAAGAGGAAGAAGAAAGTGGTGAAGGAGGAGGAGGAGAATATGGAGGAAGAGGCGAAGAAAAAGGTGGAGAAGAAAGTGGAGGCAGTGGAGGAGGGGGAGAAGTAAGAATAGGCGGAGGAGCAGGAGAAGAAGAAGGAGTAGAAGAAGGAGGAGTAGAAGAAGGAGGAGTAGAAGAAGGAGGAGGAGAAGAAGAAGTAGGAGGTGGAGGAGAAGAAGGAGGAGGAGAAAAAGAAAAAGGAGGAGAAGAAGGAGGGGGAGGGGGAGAAGAATATGAAGGTGGAGGAGGAGGACAAGAAGAAGAAGAATGTGGAGAAGGAGGTGAAGAAGATGAAGGTGGAGGAGGAGGACAAGACGAAGAAGAAGGTGGAGGAGGAGGACAAGAAGAAGAAGAAAGTGGAGGAGGAGGAGAAGAAGAGAAGAAGAAGAAGGTGGAGGAGGAGGACAAGACGAAGAAGAAGGTGGAGGAGGAGGTGAAGAAGAGAAAGAAGAAGAAGGTGGAGGAGGAGGACAAGACGAAGAAGAAGGTGGAGGAGTAGGACAAGACGAAGAAGAAGGTGGAGGAGGAGGACAAGACGAAGAAGAAGGTGGAGGAGGAGGACAAGACGAAGAAGAAGGTGGAGGAGGAGGTGAAGAAGAGAAAGAAGAAGAAGGTGGAGGAGGAGGACAAGAAGAAGAAGCAAAAGGTGGAGGAGGAGGACAAGAAGAAGAAGAAGGTGGAGAGGAGGACAAGGAGAAGAAACAAAAGGTGGAGGAGGAGGACAAGAAGAAGAAGAAGGTGGAGGAGGAGGACAAGAAGAAGAAGCAAAAGGTGGAGGAGGAGGATAAGACGAAGAAGAAGGTGGAGGAGGAGGACAAGAAGAAGAAGATGAAGGTGGAGGAGGAGGACAAGAAGAAGAAGATGAAGGTGGAGGAGGAGGACAAGAAGAAGAAGCAAAAGGTGGAGGAGGAGGACAAGAAGAAGAAGATGAAGGTGGAGGAGGAGGACAAGACGAAGAAGCAAAAGGTGGAGGAGGAGGACAAGAAGAAGAAGATGAAGGTGGAGGAGGAGGACAAGAAGAAGAAGAAGGTGGAGGAGGAGGACAAGAAGAAGAAACAAAAGGTGGAGGAGGAGGACAAGACGAAGAAGAAGGTGGAGGAGGAGGACAAGGAGAAGAAGCAAAAGGTGGAGGAGAAGGACAAGAAGAAGAAGAAGGTGGAGGAGGAGGAGAAGAAGAAGAAGCAAAAGGTGGAGGAGGAGGACAAGAAGAAGAAGAAGGTGGAGGAGGAGGACAAGGAGAAGAAGCAAAAGGTGGAGGAAGAGGACAAGAAGAAGAAGAAGGTGGAGGAGGAGGACAAGAAGAAGAAGCAAAAGGTGGAGGAGGAGGACAAGAAGAAGAAGAAGGTGGAGGAGGAGGACAAGACGAAGAAGCAAAAGGTGGAGGAGGAGGACAAGACGAAGAAGAAGGTGGAGGAGGAGGACAAGAAGAAGAAGCAAAAGGTGGAGGAGGAGGACAAGATGAAGAAGAAGGTGGAGGAGGAGGACAAGAAGAAGGAGAAGGTGGAGGAGGAGAAGAAGTAGAGAAAGAAGATGAAGGTGGAGGAGGAGGAGGAGAAGAAGAAGAAGGAGGAGGAAGAGGACAAGAAGAAGAAGCAAAAGTGGAGGAGGAGGACAAGAAGAAGAAGAAGGTGGAGGAGGACAAGAAGAAGAAGCAAAAGGTGGAGGAGGAGGACAAGAAGAAGAAGAAGGTGGAGGAGGAGGACAAGAAGAAGAAGCAAAAGGTGGAGGAGGAGGACAAGAAGAAGAAGAAGGTGGAGGAGGAGGACAAGACGAAGAAGCAAAAGGTGGAGGAGGAGGACAAGACGAAGAAGAAGGTGGAGGAGCAGGACAAGACGAAGAAGAAGGTGGAGGAGGAGGAGAAGAAGAGAAAGAAGATGAAGGTGGAGGAGGAGGAGGAGGAGAAGAAGAAGGTCGAGGAGGAGGACAAGAAGAAGAAGAAGGTGGAGGAGGAGGTGAAGAAGAGAAAGAAGAAGAAGGTGGAGGAGGAGAACAAGAAGAAGAAGGTGCAGGAGGAGAAGAAGAAAGTATAGGAGGAGGAGAAGAAGAAGGAGAGGCAGAAGAAGAAGGTGGAGGAGGAGGTGAAGAAGAGGAAGAAGAAGAAGGTGGAGGAGGATGACAAGAAGAGGAAGGTGCAGGAGGAGAAGAAGAAGGTGGAGGAAGAGGAGAAGAAGAAGAGGCAGAAGAAGAAGGTGGAGGAGGAGGTAAAGAAGAGGAAGAAGAAGAAGGTGGAGGAGGAGGACAAGAAGATGGAGGAGGAGGAGAAAAAGAAGGTGGAGAAGGAGGAGAAGAAGATGGAGGAGGAGAAGAAGATAAGGTTGAGGAGGAGTAGGAGAAGAAGAAGGTGGAGGAGGAGGACAAGAAGATGGAGGAGGAGGAGAAGAAGAAGGTGGAGAAGGAGGAGAAGAAGATAAGGTGGAGGAGGAGGAGAAGAATAAGGCGGAGGAGGAGGAGGAGAAGAAGAAGGTGGAGAAGGAGGAGAAGAAGATGGAGGAGGAGAAGAAGATAAGGTGGAGGAGGAGACGAATAAGTTGGAGGAGGAGGAGGAGGAGGAGAAGAAGAAGGTGGAGGAGGAAGACAAGAAGGTGGAGGAGGAGGAGAAGACGAAGGTGGAGAAGGAGGAGAAGAAGATAAGGTGGAGGAGGAGGAGAAGAATAAGTTGGAGGAGGAGGAGGAGAAGAAGAAGGTGGAGAAGGAGGAGGAGGAGAAGAAGAAGAAGAGGAAGAAGAAGAAGAAGAAGAAGAAGAAGAAGAAGAGGAAGAAGAAGATGGTGGAGGAGGAGAAGAAGATAATTTCAGAATTTTCAAAACAGAAACACTAGCATCTGACAGCTTAAATTAAATTACGCGGATGATGGAAGGGATGGGATTAGAGAGAAGTAGAGAAAGATAGCAGAGAATGAGGGAGGGAGAGATATAGATACGACATTGATATTTGTAACTTGTACTGAATATGTGAACAATTCCGGCGAGCACTGTAAGTTAAACACAGATCATGTGACAATTAAAGACAGACTTTTGAAAGCATTGCCTACAACAATTGCTAATGGTGACCCGCGTTGAGGTGAGCACTCATTAATCTGAACATTTATTCTCCATTTTACCGTTAAGACGAATCTCATGTAACAGAAATGAAGTCAAACACATCCAATATTCCAGATCTCATACTTCACACATCATCGAACTCCTACTTCATGACTCATACATGCACAACTATTATATAATATTAATATAGCTGTTATCTTCAGAGTTGAATGTCTCCCACTGTATCTCCCATTACGCTTTACTCCATTTCTCATTAAAACAGACTGTAATCTGAAGCTTGTATGTCACTGAAGAGAAGTCTCATATTATATTATGTTTCCGACATGTTTGTTCATTCTCCCTTTATACGGTTCGTACATGTTTTATTAAATAGAAATAAATCACTGATTTAGACGAGTTGATGATTGGAGAATGTTGGTTGTTGCTGAGTGGGAGAATGTTGGTTGTTGTTGAGTGGGAGAATGTTGGTTGTTGCTGAGTGGGAGAATGTTAGTTGTTGATAATGGGAGAATGTTGGTTGTAGCTGAGTGGGAGAATGTTGGTTGTTGCTGAGTGGGAGAATGTTGGTTGTTGGTAATGGAAGAATGTTCATTGTTGATAATGGGAGAATGTTGGTTGTTGATAATGGGGGAATTTAATTGTTGATAATGGGAGAATGTTGGTTGTTGATATGGGAGAATGTTGGTTGTTGATAATGGGGGAATGTTGGTTGTTGATAATGGGGAAATGTTGGTTGTTGATAATGGGGGAATGTTGGTTGTTGATAATGGGAGAATGTTGATTGTTGATAATGGGAGAATGTTGTTTGTTGATAATGGGAGAATGTTAGTTGTTGATAATGGGAGAATGTTGATTGTAGATAATGGGAGAATGTTGGTTGTTGATAATGGGGGATGTTGGTTGTTGATAATGGGTGAATGTTGGTTGTTGATAATGGGGGATGTTGGTTGTTGATAATGGGGGAATGTTGGCTGTTGATAATGGGGGAATGTTGGTTGTTGATAATGGGAGAATGTTAATTGTTGATAATGGGAGAATGTTGGTTATTGATACTGGGAGAATGTTGATTGTTGATAATGGGAGAATGTTGGTTGTTGATAATGGGAGAATGTTGATTGTTGATAATGGGAGAATGTTGGTTGTTGATAATGGGGGAATGTTGGTTGTTGATAATGGGGGAATTTAATTGTTGATAATGGGAGAATGTTGGTTGTTGGTAATGGGAGAATGTTGATAATGGAAGAATGTTGGTTGTTGATAATGGGAGAATATTGATTGTTGATAATGGGAGAATGTTGATTGTTGATAATGGGAGAATGTTGATTGTTGATAATGGGAGAATGTTGGTTGTTGATAATGGGAGAATGTTGATTATTGATAATGGGAGAATGTTGATTGTTGATAATGGGAGAATGTTGATTGTTGATAATGGGAGAATGTTGGTTGTTGATAATGGGAGAATGTTGGTTGTTGATAATGGGAGAATGTTGGTTGTTGCCGGATGGGAGATGTTATTTTATCGTTACCATGAATCAAGCCTGCTGGCGTAGGTGAGCATGTCTCTCCACAACTAACAATCTCAACAGTTATCTGTCACTTATGTTGTAATTCTGCCAGTCCATTCTCTAATGCTGTCCCCTATCGTATCTGCTATTTCATTCTATGTAATGTACAAGCATTTACTCCAACAACAACCATGAAAATGTGTTACCAGAATTGAAATATTTGATCTGATAATCATGAGCAATCAATCAATTAATCAGTCAATCTTCTTCGTGTTTTCTAAACTAAGGTCCCTAATGGTTCTCGTTGATGCGGTCACTGACTTCAAACCAATTCTATGTGAAGTGAATGGTAGAGGTACGAGACTTGAATCGGCGTCTTAGAACGCAGTTGTTTTACCCATATGTGCTCGGCCGCCTATCAAGAAGTGTTCGGAGACTCCTGTCTAGTGTCGCTTCAAGCATCGTAACTCACGAGGTTGCAAGTTAAGAAAATGACATTATAATCTTGAGCTGGTAAACTTCGACAGTTTCTTCAGCAAACATCAGGGGAGCAGGTCTCACATCGTGACAGAACAAAGAGAGTGTGGCCACAGTAAAGGCTGGGGAGAGAAATCAATTCAAACATGAAAGAAACACTATGGCTCCCAAATTATAGATCACGACCCACGACACGGCTCGTTGTTTTCATCTCAAAGTGGTATTTTAGTTATAACCTTGAAAATGTTGCAGGATCAATGGTTGAAGATAAAAATAAGGTAAAGGTAAACTAGAGGTAATGTAAAGGTAAGGTAAAGGTAAGGTAAAGGTAAGGTAAAGCTAAGGTAAAGGTAAGGTAAAGGTAAGGTAAGAATTGTCTTCAACTTGTTTAGTTTTTTTTTTCTCTCAATTTCTTTTATTGTTTTCCAACTTCTACGTGCATAGACAAATGTTGATATTTGCGTTGAATTTCTAAGTTTAGTTTAGATGGTTACTTGGTTATTATAAAATAGAGTAGAAGAAAACTTGGTTATCATAAAATAGAGTAGAAGAAAACTTGGTTATCATAAAATAGAGTAGAAGAAAACTTGGTTATCATAAAATAGAGTAGAAGGAAACTTGGTTATCATAAAATAGAGTAGAAGAAAACTTGGTTATCATAAAATAGAGTAAAAGGAAACTTGGTTATCATAAAATAGAGTAGAAGGAAACTTGGTTATCATAAAATAGAGTAGAAGGAAACTTGGTTATCATAAAATAGAGTAGAAGAAAACTTGGTTATCATAAAATAGTGTAGAAAACTACTTGTTTATCATAAAATAGAGTATAAGACAACTTGGTTGTCATAAAATAGGGTAGAAGACAACTTGGTTGTCATAAAATAGGGTAGAAGGACAACTTGGTTGTCATAAAATAGGGTAGAAGACAACTTGGTTATTATAAAATAGAGTAGAAGACAACTTGGTTATCATAAAATAGAGTAGAAGAAAACTTGGTTATCATAAAATAGAGTAGAAGACTACTTGTTTATCATAACATAGAGTATAAGACAACTTGGTTGTCATAAAATAGGGTAGAAGACAACTTGGTTATTATAAAATAGTGTAGAAGACAACTTGGTTATCATAAAATAGAGTAGAAGAAAACTTGGTTATTATAAAATAGAGTAGAAGAAAACTTGTTTTTATAAAATAGAGTAGAAGAAAACTTGGTTATCATAAAATAGAGTAGAAGACAATTTGGTTATCATAAATTAGAGTAGAAGAAAACTTGGTTATCATAAAATAGAGTAGAAGACAATTTGGTTATCATAAAATAGAGTAGAAGAAAACTTGGTTATTATAAAATAGAGTACAAAACAACTTGGTTATTATAAAATAGAATAGAAGACTATTTAGTTATCATAAAATAGAGTAGAAGAAAACTTGGTTATTATAAAATAGAGTACAAGACAACTTGGTTATTATAAAATAGAGTAGAAGACTATTTAGTTATCATAAAATAGAGTAGAAGACTATTTAGTTATCATAAAATAGAGTAGAAGACAACTTGGTTATTATGAAATGGTGTTGCAACTGACTTGATTGAACACCAGGAAACATAACAGTAGGAGAGGCCAAGACAAAGCAAAAGACAGAAAATTAGATCTACCCTCGATGCTGGAAGGCAAATGAGGAAGGAAAGAAGAATAGACAAAAAGAAAATGTAGAACAAGACGAATAAGAATAAGAAGCAACTACCTCCAACCACTTACTTAAACAGCAAATGTTCACTCCAGGTCTTCATCAGCACTAATGGAATATTTGTAAAGTTAATTGTCCATGGTTAACGTTCAGAAGAAGCTTCATTACTGCATCTTGGCAGCCTCAAAGGTACGTGATCATTTCTAAAAATGTAATTATGAAAGGTATGCTTGTACACATCACTTATATCGTATCAACATCATCAGTTTGTGTGTCTTTTGCAGAACGTTGAATTCACCACAGTCCGTCTGAAAGAATGTCTGTCTCTAGCCAGATCTTTACACAGACATACCCGCCTACCCAAGACTATACATATGAACACATACAGTCATACTATGAAGATCTAAATAAAGTTATGAAGCAAATGAAATCTTGTGACATCATGATTGTAATGGGTAATATAAACGCTAAAAAAGAAAAAGGTAGATACGACCATTACAAGAAATCATGGTTTAGGAAAAAGAAATAAAAGAGGAGAAAGATTAATACAATTTTGTGAAGAAAACAGGCTGATAATATGTAGCACCTACTTTGAGCAATGAGCCGCGATAGATCAGTGGTTTGTGGACTGGACTACAAAGGATAAGAGGTAGGGTTTGGTACCTACCGACGGCTTCCGGGTTCACCTAACCGTTAATGGGTACCGGATTGTTTCTCGGAAAGTAAAGCGGCACGGGCGTAATAACGACCACATTACCCCAAAAATCATGTGCCGAAGGTCTGTAAAATATACAGTCACTAACACCACTGTCCGGTTAGCGCAATCGATAGGCGGTTGGCTTACCACGGCAACAGCCGGGGTTCGTACCCTGGCGAGGACACCTGGGTTTTACTAATTCCCTAAAAATTAGTACCTCTGAAGTCGGAGTAAATCTGCCTGCATGGCGAGGGGCATCCTGTAATGGGATAAAACAGACTTTACACGCAAAATTCAGTCCCACAAAATTGAGTGGGTGGGACTTCGTCAGAGGTCAAAGCTGACGAAAGCGAACGAACGAACGAACTAACACCATATTCCCTATACGCAACTTGGCGTGACGGCGTGACGGGGGTACTTTACTTTGAGCAAGAAAAAAGGAAACTATAAACATGGAAACGCTCTGGAGATAAGCAGATGAATCAAATAGTCTCATCATCATCATGTACCCTGCCGGTTGGCGTAGGCGATCATGTCCCTCCACAATCTTCTATCTACAGTGCATCGTATCAGTTCTGTTGTTGATTGTTTTCCATGCCATGACACCGAGCTAACCAGTGTTTTCTCTCTTTGTCGTCCGCGATCTCTCTTTCCTTTTATTTTGCCAGTTGTAACCAAGTATTCCAACTTTCCTCTTCTCATGATGTGCCCAAAAAATGTTGATTGCTTCTTTCTGATGTTTTTAATAGCTCCCTTTTTGTGTTCTTTTGTTTGGCCTCTTTGAGAACTTCCTCATTGGTCTTTTTATCTGTCCAGGGAACTTTCAACATTCTTCTGAGAAATCCCATCTCTGTGGCCTCTAACCGTCTTTTCATTTGTTTGTCTACTGTCCATGATTCGCTTCCATAGGTCAGAATTGGTTCTATATAGCACTGATGAACTCTCTTTCTCATTTTTATTGACATAGATTTGTTGCATAAGATATTTTTCATTTTCTGAAATGCTATTTTGACCTGAGCTATTCTGCTTTTTATTTCTGTGGTGCATCTCCCATCTGATGTAATTATTGTGCCCAAGTATTTGAAACGTTTCACTTGTTTTAGATTTGCATATAGTCTACATAATGATAAAAGAGGTTCCGTAACAGAGTCAAGAAAGAAGAAGAAAAAGAAGAAGAAGAGGAAGAAGATTAAGAAGAAGCTTTCATTTAACTAAATCAAATGCCAGAACATTAAAAAATATAAACCGCTCGTTTTCTTGTCTCTGTGACATCATTACCTTAAACCCTTCCATTTTTCTTCCACAGCATCCTCATCGCCACTGTTTTCATCCATATTGTATTTATTGTCCCCACAAACAGCTGCAGCAACATTTGTTGTCTAATTTTTCCCCTCAACTGAAATGTCAGAATCATTCCGTTTGCGCGCGGGAAGTCGCGTGTTTTCTGGCGCGTGTTTCCTATCTCCGGATTCCATTATTTGGAATTGCCTCCTCGGGGCGCGCTGAAACACGATACCAGTGACGTCTGCCAGTTTTCTCTGGGAGGTGGGAGCGGAGACACAGACTGGAGCAGATGTGGCGGGAAATGGAGCGAGATGAAGGCAAACAAACAACGGGGAGACATGTTTAGCAACAAGATCGGTAATGAACGTAGAAAGTTCTAGGCTAATTAGTTGACACGACGAGAAGATCCAAACGGGGAATACAATATGACTCTGCCACTGACGCTTTACGCTGTTGTAACAACAATGACCACTCTATATCTACAAATAGCCAGTTAGGTTTCCCGTCACGTGACCAACATTAGGTTGGTGCAGTGTAAGGCACAACACTTTAAGAATGATATCTTAGTTATCTTTAAAGTAAAAGTACCCCCGTCACGCCAAGTGGCGTATAGGGAAATATGGTGTTAGTGACCATATATTTTACAGACCTTCAGCACATGATTTTTGGGGTAATTTGACCCCAAATGTTGATACGATATAAGTGATGTGTGCAAGCATACCTTTCATAATTACATTTTTAGAAATGATCAGTATTACGCCCGTGCTGATTTACTTTCCCAGAAAAAAAAATCAGGTACCCATTTAAGGCTGGGTGAACCCGGAAGCCGTCGGTTGGGATCGAACCCTACCCCTTGTCCGTGGTAGTCCAGTTCACTAACCACTGAGCTATCGCGGCTCATCTTAGTTATCTGCTCCATTAAAATCCGCAGTCTGTAGATTGCTTCTGTTATAGTTGTGTCACAAATTAGTCGCTGTGTGCCGATGAATATTTTGAGAAGGTCGGAACACCAATGGATGTGAATCAATTCAGAGGAAGAGGTATGTTTACAGCACTCGGAAAAAATGACAAATAATCAACAACAGAAAGAAAAAAACAAAGAACAGTATATGGACCAAAGCAGGATCGAACCCGTACTCAGTGGCACAGCGCCTTGCCACGAAAAACCAAACGCTAGGGAACACTGCCACTTGGCTAACCTATGGGTGTGTCCGGAGTGCTGTGATGATGTTGTTGTTTGCTTCATTGCGTTCACCAGATGACTAGAGGAGTACACCTCTTCGTCATCCGCCCTTAAAAGGACATGAAGTGCGCGTGCCTGCGTTGTGTTATGGTTTTCACTATAACTGTGATAATTGCGCCTTTCGACCCAACACATCCGACTTCAGCACGACCTTTTTGAGTATCGGGTTGCCTTCCCTTTCGTTCCCTACTCGCTTGGCCAGACTAGACAGGTTAGTCTGGTAATAGAGGAACCACGGAGAGGTGGAGCAGTGTCTGGATGGTTCTGATTCACAGAATCTGACGCAAGCCATCAGCCGTGGGTCGCTGGTAAATTCCAGCTCTGGTGCTGTGAGGTGCGCCTTCGCCTCCGGGTAGACATGTGATTTTATAATTTCGCTATGTGGTTTATAATTTCACAAATTCACATTGCGGGAAGATCTTACGGTCTGTTGTTTGATGTGCGACGGGGATAATCCGACGACTAACCCGGAATTGGAGTCAAAAACGATGTCCTAACATCATCAAGCGCTATACATTAAAAAAAATATATGACGATCATCATTTTCAGGAGAACTTGAATCAATATGGTGGATAGGCAGCAGGAACCATTAACGGCTATGTATGAAAAGTGTTCCTTGTTGCAGTTTTCTCGTATTCCAAGTCCGGCTGTTACTAGAGGCACCACGGAGAGGTGGAGCAGGGTCTGGATTGTTCTGGTTCACTGATCTTGACGCAAGCCATCAACTGTGGGTCGCTGACAACTTCCAGCTCTGTTGCTGTGAGGTGCACCTTCGCCTCCATGATGATCTTATTTTACAGTAACATATAGTAATGGTTCTTTCTTTCTTTCTCTCTTTCTTTCTTTCTTTCTTTCTTTCTTCATTTGCCTTTCGGCATCGATGGGAGATATGGTTCGCGGTTTCTGGCTCCTCTATAGCCCACTTTTGCTGTTCACCTCCGAGTGTTTCTAGTATTGCATTTATCCACCTTTTTCTTTGTCTGGTGTTCTCGTATCATTTGTTGGTAACTCGTTGTACCAGATTTAATTCTTTATGTCTTATCACATGCCCTAACTACTTGATCTGTTGGCACTTTATGTATTCAAATGCTGGTTCTGCCCCTAGTCTTTTACGTAAATTTTCAGTTCTGATCTTATCTCTCAGACTGTTTTCTGCCAGGCGTCTCACACACTTAATTTCTTTTGTAGTTATTCATCTGATAGCTTTTTTAAAATCCAGGGTCCATATATTTTACCAATAATGGGTCGCTGGTCATTGGACAATATTGCTGTTATTATCATATTCCTCAAAAGTCTGGCATAGCATGGATGGGAACTTTCGCTTGACTTGACTTGACTTGACTTTTGGAAGCCACGATAGCCCAGTGCTATTGAACTGGAATACAAAGGGAAAGTTTTCGGATTCACCCAGCCTTAAATTGGTACCTGATTTTTTTTAAAATGGAAAAATAAAGCGGCACAGGCGTAATGCTGACCATGTTACCTCTAAAATTATGTGCCGAATGTCTGTAAAAATGATGGTCACTAACATCATGTTCCTTATACGCCAGGTGGCGTGACGGGGCTCTTTACTTACTTTTTTTTACATTTATTTTACTTCTTCACTTCATTTCACTTTACTTTACTTTACTTTGCTTTTATTTACCAACTTCACTTTACTTTACTTTTATTTTAACTCTACTTTACTTCACTTTACTTTACTTTACTTTTATTTATCTTATTTTATTTTAACTCTACTTTACTCCATTTCACTTTACTTTGCTTTTATTTATCTTATTTTACTATAACTCTACTTTACTTCACTTTACTTCACTTTACTTTTATTTACCATACTTTACTATACTTTACTTTACCATACTTTACTTTACTTTACTTTACTTTACTTTACTTTACTTTACCATACTTTACTTTATCTTACTTTACTTTACCGTACTTTACCTTACTTTACTTTACCTTACTTTACCATACTTTACTTTACTTTACCTTACTTTACTTTGCTTTACTTTACCTTACTTTACCATACTTTACTTTACTTTACTTTACTTTACTTTACTTTACTTTAACATACTTTACTTTACTTACCTTACTTTACTTTGCTTTACTTTACCTTACTTTACCATACTTTTCTTTACTTTACCTTACTTTACCTTATTTTGCTTTACCGTACTTTACCATACTTTACTTTACTTTAATTTACTTTGCTTTACCTTACTTTACATTACTTTACTTTACTTTACTTTACTTAACCTTACTTTACTTTACTTTACTTTACTTTACTTTACTTTACCTTACTTTACTTTACCTTACTTTACTTCTTCACTTCATTTCACTTTACCTTACTTTACTTTGCTTTACCTTACTTTACATTACTTTACTTTACTTTACTTTACTTTACTTTACTTTACTTTACTTTACTTTACCTTACCTTACTTTACTTTACTTTACTTAACTTTACATTACTTTATTTTACTTTACCTTACTTTACCATACTTTACCTTACTTTACTTTGATTTACATTTACTTTACTTTACTTTACTTTACCTTACTTTACTTCTTCACTTCATTTCACTTTACCTTACTTTACTTTACTTTACTTTACTTTACTTTACTTTACCTTACCTTACCTTACTTTACTTTACTTTACTTTACTTTACTTTACCTTACTTTACTTCTTCACTTCATTTCACTTTACCTTACTTTACTTTACTTTACTTTACTTTACTTTACTTTACTTTACTTTACTTCATTACTTGAGTATCGAAGTAACGCCTGCAAACATAATAAGATGAGGATAAAAGGAGGAAGGAAAGAAATAAGAGTTTTTACAAATAATAAGCAAGAAAAATGATGAAGCAAGCGCAGGAAAAATTATTTCTCCAAAGTCGAGATTAATCTCTCAAACACGGGAGCATAATATTTGTCCATCTGTGTCGTCCCGGAAGTACGCACCAATTCTTTCTTATCCAGGGCGCTGGTACATTTCACCGAACCGCTCCTGTACTAGGCTGGTACAAGATACCTCTCCTGTACTATTGCTCCACTGTTTTAATTGTTTCAACAACAGATGCCTATCTTTTGTGGACTGTACCCAAGACCTGAACCCAAAAGTTCATTCATATGCTCACAAGTCACAGCGGAACACGAATCTATCTCATGTTTGTCTCCGTTCATAGTTATTTTTTTTGCTTTCCTAACGTGTTTGTTCTTGTTGTTTCCTATTTTCGTGACTCGTTGGCGCCTACAAAAGCTAAGGATTAAACAGAAATCTGCTTAATACCGGATATATGTTATTTGGTTTACAGTTTTTAAAAGTCCTGGCCTCTTGTGTATTGAATTATCTCTGGAATATGCCGGGTATCAATTTCGTTCAGGTAAGAAGAATTTTGTTTGTTTAACTTTTTGGTGGCTTCTGTTTCGTCTTGTCGTCACCTGCCCGCTGTGTGTCAGCTGTTTGTGTCGATTAGTTTGTTTTGTTCTTCATATTATACTGTCAGTTTCTCTTGTAAGCCTTCACCCAGTTTTATGTTTTGTTATTTTCTTCCCAGATTTTTTAATGCTAAATTTTGCTTTTTGTTTTGTTCTTTATTTAACAGTCTCTCTCTATCTCTCTCTCTCTCTCTCTCTCTCTCCCTCTCTCTCTCTCCCTCTCTCTGTGTGTGTGTATGTCTCGGCGTTTATACTAATATGAAAACTCTGAACACAAACATCCCTGTTAGAATGCTTCTATCCTTCTTCCGTGTAATTTTGGTACCCCATTCTGTATCCTCATCATTAAGACTGTATTAAAAGCTTCCACACTTTTCTTGTGTCTCGTTCAAGATTCAAGGAATCTCGTTTTCTCATACCGGCTATTCCATCTGGCTTGTAGAGCAGACTGTGGTCTTGTTCGGGTGTAGGAAGGTCTGGGCAGTCTTAACTTGCTAGAGCAGACTTTGGGCTTGTTCGGGCGTAGGAAGGTCTGGCCAGTCTTAACTTGCTAGAGCAGACTGTGAATGGTATATTATGTAAGAAATTAGGGATTTTATCACGTGCTAATGCACATTATTTGTGCATTAATTGCTATATAAAATGTATACACGCACTGCCGCCAGCTGCCGCTGTGCGTCAATGAATGAAAGTATACATGCACATTTTTTTTTTACCCGGCGAGCTGACCCCAGCCGGATCGCGTTATCTCGGTTACCTTGTTATCTCGTGCACATTGTGTGTGGGAACACGAAATGAGGCGACCGAGGGCTATTCTCGATCGATCATTTTTCTTAATTTACAGCTTGTCTAATATATATATATATATATATATATATATATATATACATATATACAGATAGGCCACGGTAGCATAGTTGGGAAATCCACCGGACTGGTCTACCGACGTTCGGAGAACCCGTATTCGGTTCCTGTTGGAAGCAGTGTGAGTTGCACTCCTGGGTAGAAAACAAAAATACATCCTCAGTCCACCCAGCCGCTGGGATAAATGTGTACCAAAGTAGCACTCTGGGAAGGTGAAGAATGCCACCTCGCATCGTGAGTTTCGATGCTTGAAGCGGCACTATCCAGAAGTCTTCGAACACTTCTGGTTAGGCGGCCGAGCACATATGGGGGAAAACTCGCGTGCCAAGACGCCTATTCAAGACTCATACTTTACATTTATATACATATATAGCTTTAATGACATTTAATCTCTCCACATATTTTGGACGGGGGAGAAGAGACTGAATCTCGCTGTCACTCTTCTCAATTGTCTCACTATCCCTACCTTCTTCCGTGTTCCCCTTTAACCTTGAGTATTTTCCAAAATGACATTTTCAGTAACGTACAATCTTCAAGGAGATCTTTAATTGTCCAATTCCAAGGCATTTAATAGATTTTACAACCAACACACCAGCCTCGCAGTTAGGTATAAACTTAGATGACGTCACTTTGAATAAAGTAGAGATGGCTGTAACGCTCATGGCTAACAAGCCTGCATGTGACGATGATATAACACTCGACATGCAACGGATAACTAGAGCTTAACACATCTGTAGAAAATGTTTAACGCAATGTCGAAATAAGAACAAAATGAGGAAGATAATGTGTAATCCAATTTTCACAATATAAACAAGGAGAAGAGTTCTTAAATGTTTTGTAAAGCCAGTCTTAAGATATGGATGTCAATCATGGACATTATGACAACATGCTAAAAAATCACTGGAGGCTGTAAAAATGTGGTTTTACAGAAGAATGTTAAGAAAGCAAAAAAAGAGCTAATTTCCAATATTTGGAAGAAACATTCATAATTTTTTAGCCATGTAATGAGAAGAGAACAGCTGGAATATATTGCAACAACTGGAAAAGTTGAGGAACAAAGAGATAGAAGAAAGCAAATACAAAAGATACCAGACAGCTTAATGGAATGGCCTGCCAGGAGGTCGACAACACAAACGATAAATAACTGTCGAGATCAAAAGTTGTGGAGAAATATGATCACCTACGCCAGCAGGCATGGTGCTTGATGATGATTATAAGCTCAAGAAATCAGTTTTATGTCTCTACAAATATTCATGGTAATTCTTATTGTTGTGTTTGTGATTTCGTCTACTTCCAAGCGGCGCGCGAACCGTTCAACATCAGACTCAGTGTTTTCCATGTTATATTAGACCGCAAATTTCCATCAAAAAATGAAAGTGACAATAATTTTCTCATAAGTAAGCATAGTCTTTATATAAAGAAAAATATACCTGGAAGGAAAAACAATGAGAGAAGTAGATCAATTTCGTATATCTTGTAAGTTGCATAGATCAAGAAGGAGACACAAAGAAAGAAATTAGAATCAAAATAGCAATGACTTTCAGGAACATTGGTAAAATATCAAATCAAATTACTAAGCACAAAATCAAAACCATGGCTTTTCAAATTAAATGTAATATGCATCAATATTATGCATGCGATAGCTGGGGAAAAATAAACAACTAAAGAAATAGAAAAATAAATTGGATGCATTTGAAAACAATTGCATCAGGAAAATACTTCATATACCATGGAACGAATTTAAGACTACCGAAGAAATAAGAGAAATGACAAAGTATAAAAAATATTAAATATAACCAAGAGAAGAAGGTGGTCATATGCTGGACATGTGATGAAAAGAGACAACAAGAGTATCTCAAAGCAGGCCATCAAATGGAAACCAAAGGGTTAAAGAAAAAGAGGCAGACCTAGAGAAATACTAAAAAGAACACTGAGGCGAGAGACATCAAAAGCAGGTATCAGCTCCCTCGCCGAAATTAAACAACGCGCCTAAACCAGAGCCGTGTGCGAGATAAATGCGGGTCCTGTGCAAGGTCTGATAACAAAGATTGTCGGACACAGTGTCTAGAATGTCTGTTCTATGGTCACTTAGTCTACACATAAAAGATAGCGTTGTTACTTCAATGAGAGACATCGCTCTTACATCAAATATCTGCTTGTCTGTGTCATTTATGACAACTGGTAACACACGTATGACAGTTAAAGATATTGTAGTCGGTGAATATGTATGGACCCGTGAGAACAAATGCGACAGACATGTACTTCACACGTTTGTTGAACGTCGAAATTAAGCTCGAAAGGACAATAGATAGAAAATCAGTTAATTGCCATGACAATCCGTACACAGTTTTAATATTATTTGATAAGGTTTGGGTGTGCGAGTTGTGAGATGTACTTTAGAGATTGTGTATCAACTGAATGACGAGAGCGTTGCTGTACTGGCCGGTCTTGTGTTATTACAAAAATGAAGCTGCTTTCTCGGACGTCCTCGTTTTATCACAGGGTCCGTTTCTTCTATCCAATATTTGGCGTTTAGAAAGTTGTGTAGTCTAGGCATGACTGTGGCCTCGCTCGTCTACTTGTGCCAGGGCAGGAGACGCCTAATGGCGCAGTGGATGTCTTCCTAGATTGTTCTCCAGGTGACTCATTGTGAGTACATTCCTGTGTTTTCCAACGATGATGGCAAGTGATTCCACTGGACATAATTCGCTAAAGGGAGCGTTACCAGGGTGAAGATGCCACGTGACTCGATGGAAGTAAATCTTGGATGAAGTAAGCGACTGATGATCCAACAACTGACATGTCGCCAGAAGATGAGGCTCTAAACCTCATTGCAGCTCTAGTGTGGGAGCACGAGATGTGGCTCCAAACTTCATTGCGCCTCGTGTGTGGGAACAAGTGAGGAGGCTCTAAACCTCCTTGCACCTCCTTTTTTGGAACACGAGATGGAACACGAGATGAGGCTCTAAACCTCATTGCACATCGTGTGTAGGAACACAAGATGAGGTTCTAAACCTCATTGCACCTCTTGCGTGGGAAAATATGATGAGGCTCTAAACCTCCTTGCACCTCTTGCGTGGGACACAGATGAGGCCCTATCTAACCTCATTGCACCTCCTGTGTTGGACACAGACATGATGAGGCCTAAACCTTCATCTCGTGTTCCCACACAAGATGTGCAATGAGGTTAGAGCCTTCATCTCGTGTTCCCACACAGAGGTGCAATGAGGTTTAGAGCCTCATCTCGTGTTCCCACACACGATGTGCAATGAGGTTTAGAGCCTCATCTCGTGTTCCCACACAAGATGTGCAATGAGGTTTAGAGCCTCATCTCGTGTTCCCACACAAGAGCTGCAATGAGGTTTAGAGCCTCATCTCGTGTTCCCACACTAGAGCTGCAATGAGGTTTAGAGCCTCATCTTCTGGCGACATGTCAGTTGTTGGATCATCAGTCGCTTACTTCATCCAAGATTTACTTCCATCGAGTCACGCGGCATCTTCACCCTGGTAACGCTTCCTTTAGCGAATTATGTCCAGTGGAATCACTTGCCATCATCGTTGGAAAACACAGGAATGTACTCACAATGAGTCGCCTGGAGACATCCTGCGCCATTAGGCGTTTCCTGGCCTGGCACAAGTAGTCGAGCGAGGCCACAGTCATGCCTAGACTACACAACTTTCTAAACGCCAAATATTGGATAGAAGAAACGGACCCTGTGATAAAACGAGGACGTCCGAGAAAGCAGCTTCATTTTTGTAATAACACAAGCCGGCCAGGACAGCAACGCTCTCGTCATTCAGTTGATACACAATCTCTAAAGTACATCTCACAACTCGCACACCCAAACCTTATCAAATAATAATCTCTCTCTCTCTCTCTCTCTGCGATCAGGAATCAGTCAGATTAGGATTCCAGACTCCCACATGAGGTCAGCTGTCAGGTTAAGTGTGTTGATCGCCCCCACAGACAGAACGTCACATTTAGAGTCCGCCAGATCCACTCTGACTGAACAACCCGTTAAAACGTTGCACTGTGTTCTGCGCCAGTGGCCTAGTGCATCCGATTTCAGCCAGCATTTTTTCAGGTTTGCTTTCCTTAGCCTTTGATTGTCCCCAATCTTCCTGCAAGGCAGCAGATTGTCTTTTCTGTAGGGGGATTCTGCCCTTAGATGGTCTACCCTCCCAGGTTTACGAGCACCATCTGCCCGAGTCACTAGAGGTGACTAACACAGACATGCACACACAGAGATATGAGATAAATAATATTAAAACTGTGTACGGATTGTCATGGCAATTAACTGATTTTCTATCTATTGTCCTTTCGAGCTTAATTTCGACGTTCAACAAACGTGTAAAGTACATGTCTGTCGCATTTGTTCTCACGGGTCCATACATATTCACCGACTACAATATCTTTAACTGTCATACGTGTGTTACCAGTTGTCATAAATGACACAGACAAGCAGATATTTGATGTAAGAGCGATGTCTCTCATTGAAGTAACAACGCTATCTTTTATGTGTAGACTAAGTGACCATAGAACAGACATTCTAGACACTGTGTCCGACAATCTTTGTTATCAGACCTTGCACAGGACCCGCATTTATCTCGCCACACAGCTCTGGTTTAGGCGAGTTGTTCAATATCGACGAGGGAGCTGATGCCTGCTTTCGATGTCTCTCGCCTCAGTGTTCTTTTTAGTGCTTCTCTAAGTCTGCCTCTTTTTCTTTAACCCTTTTTTTTCCATTTGATGGCCTGCTTTGTGATTCTCTTTTGTTTCTTCTCATCACATGTCAAGCATATGACCACCTTCTTCTCTTGGTTATATTTAACATTTTTTATACTTTGTCATTTCTCTTATTTCTTCGGTAGTCTTAATTCGTTCCATGGTATATGAAGTATTTTCCTGATGCAATTGTTTTCAAATGCATCCAATTTATTTTTCTATTTCGTTAGTTGTTTATGTTTCCCCAGCTATCTCATGCATACTATTGATGCATATTACATTTAATTTGAAAAGCCTTGGTTTTGATTTTGTGCTTAGTAATTTGATTTGATATTTTACCAATGTTTCTGAAGTCATTGTGCCTTTGCTGCCTTTGCTATTTTGATTCTAATTTCTTTCTTTGTGTCTCCTTCTTGATCTCTGCAACTTTCAAGATATACTAAGTGATCTACTTCTCTCTTGTGTTTTTCCTTCAAAAACAAAATAAAATTACACATTATCAAATGCTATGCACCAACCAACGATAAGGATGATTTAGTTAAAGATAATTTCTATAAACAGCTACAATATCAGATGGATGCAAAAGGAGCCAAGGATATTATAATCTTGATGGGATACCTAAATGCTATAGTAGGATCAGACAACAGAGGCTTCGAAGAGATTGTGGAAAACATGGACTTGGAGATATAAACGAGAATGGAGAGATATTTGTGAATGTCTGCGCCCTTAATCAAATGAGCCTAGGAGGAACAATATTCCAACACAAAAGAATACACAAAGCTACATGGGTGTCACCAGATCATAGAACGGAAAATCAAATTGATCACATATGTATTAATAATAAGTTTAAGTCATCCTTACAGTATGTAAAAGTATATAGAGGGGCAGACATAGCTTCTGATCATCATCTTCTGATAGCCAAACTTAAAATTAAACTAAAAAGGTATACTACAACGAATAAGGGTAGAAAGTATTTCAATGTGGGGTTCCTTAAAGAACAAGGAATTAAAGATAAATTCTCAGACACAATATCAAACAAAACCAAGTTCTCCAACAACTAGAAAATACAATAAATATAGAAGATCATTGGAAACAGGTAAAAGATATATGGAAAGTGACATGCGAAAAAACACTGGGGAAAAGAGAACGCCAGAATAAGGCATGTATGACAGCAGAGACCCTGGACAAAATTAAAGAAAGAAAGAACAAGAAAGCAGACATAAATAAAAGCAAAACGAGAAGTAATAGAGCCAAGACACAGGAAGCTTACACAGAGGTGAACAAAGAAGTGAGTAGATGCATTAAAAGGGATAAGAGGAAATATATAGATGAACTAGCTAAAGAGGCAGAAGAAGCAGCAAATAAGGGAATATGGAAGAACTGTACAACAGCACAAAGAAATTAAGTGGAAAATGCAAACAGATTAATGCCTTTATTAAAGATAAGAAAGGAAATCTGTTTAGTAAAATAAGGGAACAAATGGAGAGATGGAAAGAGCACTTTGAAGAACTTTTGAACAGACCCGGCTCAAATAATCCTGCAGATATACTACCAGCAGAAGAAGAGTTGCACGTTAACTGTGGAAAACCAAGCAAAGAAGAAATAATGAAAGCCATCAAGATGGTAAAGCCACAGGACCAGATGAAATTCCTTCGGAAGCCATCAAAGCAGATATTAACACCTCTACCAAGATGTTACATAATCTATTACATAAAATTTGGGAGAGGGAGGAAATACCTAAAGACTGGAAAGAAGGTTATATGATCAAACTACACAAAGAAGGGAAGTTTACAGGAGTGCACAAATTATAGGGGAATTATGCTACTATCAGTGCCAGGAAAATATTAAGCAAAATAATTCTGGAGAGAGTAAAAGAAGCCATAAAGAAACATTTGAGGGATGAACAAGCAGGTTTAGGAAGAACAAATCATGTGCTCATCAAATAACTACTCTACGTATAATAGTTGAACAAAGTTTAGAACTAAAATCCCCACATTATATGGATTCATAGATTACGAAAAGGGAGCCGCGATAGCTCAGTGGTTAGTGAACTGGAGTACAAATGACAAGGGATAGGGTTCGATAACAAACTGACGGCCTCCGGGTTCACCCAGCCTTTAATTGGTACCGGATTATTTTCTGGAAAAGTGAAGCGGCACGGGCGTAATATCACATTACATCAAAAATCATGTGCCGAAGGTCTGTAAAATTGATGGTTACTAACACCATATTCCCTATACGCCACTTGGCGTGATGGGGGTACTTTACTTTACTTTATCGATTACGAAAAGGCATTTGATAGTTTAGACAGAAAAATGCTTTGGAAGTTGCTGAGTCGTTACGGAATCCACATAACGTTTATTAACCTGATAAAAACAATGTATCAAGGAACGAAATGCAGTGTGGTGCGTGAAGGACAGATTACAGAAGCATTTGAAATAAGAACAGGAGTAAGGCAGGGATGCCTTCTGTCTCCATTTCTCTTTCACTGCCATAGATTGGATTATGAAAATAACTCAAAACAACAGAATTGGGAACCAGTGGTCACTGACCAAACAACTTGATGATTTAGACTTTGCTGATGACACAGCTCTCCTACCACACAGCCATCAACAGATGCAGGATAAAATGAGCATACTTGAGAGATCACAACAGCTAGGACTGAAGATTAATAGAGATAAGACCAACATTATGAGAATTAATGCTGTTGGCAATAACCAAATAAAGCTATGAGAAATACCCCTATTAGATGTACAATCTTCCATATATCTGGGCAGTAATATAGATAAAGAGGGAGGAACAGAAAATTATACCAAAATAAGGATATCAAAAGCAAGAGAAGCTTTCATTGCACTGGGAAACGTATGGAAATCCAAAGAAATTAGGTTAAATACAAACATAAAAATGTTCAACTCAAATGTTAAGTCAGTCCTATTATAAGGCTGTGAAACATGGAGAACAACAAAATTGACAATCACGAAGATAAAGACTTTCATTAATGGATGCTTACGCAAAATAAAAGGATGGAAATGACAGGACAAAATCACTAACATAGAATTCTGGAAATGTACCAGTCAAATACCAGTGGATAAAGAGATACAGCGAAGACGATGGTGCTGGATAGGACACACACTGCGGAAGCCAACTGAGAGTATTACACAACAGACCCTTTTTTGGAATTCCCAGGGGAAAAGACAAAGAGGAAGACCAAGAAATTCTTGGAGAAGACAGATAGAAGCAGAGATGAAGATGATGGGGAAGACATGGAATGATCTTAAAAGAATGACAAAAAGCAGAACGACTTTGAAAGTGTTTGTTGAAGACCTATGCTCCACTGGGAGCTGAAAGGTAGAAGAAGAAGATAACATGGAAACTATTTAGTCTGATGTTGAACGGTTCGCGCGCCGCTTGGAAGTAGACGAAATCACAAACACAACAATAAGAATTACCATCAATATTTTTAGAGACATAAAACTGGTTGCTTGAGCTCATAATCATCATCAAGCACCATGCCTGTGGCGTAGGTGATCATGTTTCTCCACAACTTTCGATCTGGACAGTTATTTATCATTTATGTTGTCGACTTTCTGCCAAACCATTCTCTTAAGCTGTCTGGTATCTTTTGTCTTTGCTTTCTTCTATCACTTCGTTCCTCAATTTTCCCAGTTGTTACAATATATTCCAGTTGTTCTCTTCTCATTACATGGCCAAAAAATGATGATTGTTTCTTCCAAATATTGGAAATTTGATCTCGCTTTGCTTTGGCCTCTTTCAGAACGTTTTAATTACTCTTCTTAGCAGACTATGGTATTCTTAACATTCTTCTGTATAATCACGTTTTTACAGCCTCCGTGATTTTCTTGCCTGTTGTCATAATGTCCATGATTCAAATCCATCTCTTTAGACTGGCTCTACGAAACATTTCTCTCTCTCGCTCTCTCTGTGTGTGATCAAACCTCAATCAGAGTAGGATTCCAGACTCTCTCATGAAGTCAGCTGTCTGTTTAAGTGAATCGATTGCCCCATATAGTTTCTCCTCCAGGGAGGTGGGCGTGGACCACATTGCTCTTCTCAGGTCTGTGTACTGGGGGCAATCCTGTAGAACATGTTTTGTAGTCAATTGTCCAGTGTACAGTGGCATAGGCTGGTTGTACCTATTTTGAATTTGGTGAACATGTGATTTCTCATTCTATTGTGGCCAGTGCGTAGGCGAAGTATGATGACTTGATCCCTCCTTGATAGTTGGTGGTATCCGTCACTCTCGTTATGCTTTGGGTGTTCTCGTTTCCATTTTTCATGAAACTGACCCTTGAGGATGGACTTGGCTTCATCACAACTGAGCGGATGGTTCTACTGTGGTAATCTCCCTCCCTCTTTAGCCAATATTTCTGCGCGTTCGTTCCCGTGTATATTACAGTGTGATGGTATCCACTGAATGACTACTCTCTGGAAGTTGTTGCATAGTTGGTACAGTATAGTTCTCAAGTCATCTAGTTCATTGTTCTTGGTGGTTTTTAGAGCTGATAATACTGACAGTGCATCAGTCAGAATCACCAATTTATTGTGCATCTTATTTTTGTGTTGAGTAGCCAGTGTTGCAGCATCTCTGATGGCCTCAGTTTCTGCTTTAAAGTTGTTTGAGAATTTCCCAGTAGCTATTGACTTGGTGATCTCATCCTGATTATTCAGCGTCAAGAACACACCTCCCCCTCCATTTCTGGTGGCATTTGTAGTAGAGCCATCTGTGTATATGTGGGACCAAAAGTCCTGTGGGTAGGTATCGTGTATGTGTTTTTCTGCTAAGTGTTTTCTTTCTGTGTCTGATTGTGTGCCTTTTTCATGATTCCTGTTATATTTTCATGAAGTTCTGGTACTTTATATTTCCCATGAGGAGACATATCAGATGGGCCCAATGGTTTCGATATTGTTTGGGAAAGTACTGGGTCTCCAGTAGTTAGTTCATTGGCAATTGCAGCGAAGTTGCTCCTCTTTAGTCGTACAAATTCCGGAACCTGATATTCTTTGGTGCATGGGGTGGCTAAGTAGTCTTCTATATTTCTCTGCTTGTTGCAATACTTTAGTGACCCGTCTGTCATCTAAGGGTTGTAAACCTGTTACTGTTTCTAGAGTCTTGATAGGTGTAGATTTCATAGCACCAGTGATGATACGGGCAGCTTGGTTCTGTGTTCTGTTAATTTTGCTAAGGTGTGATTTGGAAGCCATAGCCCAGGCTGTGACTCCATACTCTAGAAATGGTCTGACTCTTCCTTCATAGTCTTTTCAAAATATTGCTGTCTACCCCCCCCAGTCCGTTCCTGCCAATTTCTTTATAATATCTGTTCGTTTTCTTGCTTTTATCCTTGCTCTGTCTATCTGATTTTTCCAAGTCATTCTGCGATTCATGGTGACACCAAGATATGTTGGATTGTGGTCAATAGAGAGTGTATGGTCTTTTATCTTCAAGTTTGCAGAGAATGTTTTTCTTGATAGGCTGAAAATTGTAGACAGAATACACTCAGCAATATAAGCAGATGATCTGGCGTATAAGCTCGTGAGGAAATTATGTCGGTGGCTGGACCCAGGATGCACGATGCCCTAGGTGAACTTGAAAAGTTGACGAACACCTAGTTCTTACCAATCAACGATAGAAAAACTACATATACGAAACATTTAAGAACTGTTCTCCTTGTTTATATTGTCAAAATTGGATTACACATTATCTTCCTTATTTTGTTCTTATTTCGACATTGCGTTAAACATTTTCTACAGATGTGTTAAGCTCTAGTTATCCGTTGCATGTCGAGTGTTATATCATCGTCACATGCAGGCTTGTTAACCATGAGCGTTACAGCCATCTATACTTTATTCAAGGTGACGTCATCTAAGTTTATACCTAACTGCGAGGCTGGTGTGTTGGTTGTAAAAATCTATTAAATGCCTTGGAAATGGACGATTAAAGATCTCCTTGAAGATTGTACGTTACTGAAAATGTCATTTTGGGAAATCTTCTTCTACCTTTTAGCTCCCAGTGGAGCATAGGTCTTCAACAAACACTTTCCAAGTCGTTCTGTTTTTTGCAATTCTTTTAAGATCATTCCATGTCTTCCCCATCATCTTCATCTCTGCTTCAATCTGTCTTCTCCAAGAATTCCTTGGTTTTCCTCTTTGTCTTTTCCCCTGGGGATTCCAAAAAAGGGCCTGTTGTGTAATACTCTCAGTTGGCTTCCGTAGTGTGTGTCCTATCCATCGCCATCGCCTTCGCTGTATTATATATTTTGGGAAATACTCAAGGTTAAATGGGGAAACGAAAGAAGATAGGGATAGTGAGACAATTGAGAAGAGTGGCAGTTAGATTCAGTCTCTCCCTCCCCCCTCCAAAAAAATGTGGAGAGATTAAATGTCATTAAAGCTATATATGAATATAAATGTAAAGTATGATTCTTGAATAATCGTCTTGGCACGCGAGTTTTCACCCATATGTGCTCGGCCGCCTATCCAGAAGTGTTCGGAGACTTCTGGATAGTGCCGCTTCAAGCATCGAAACTCACGATGCGAGGCGGCATTCTTCACCTTCCCAGAGTGCTACCTTGGTACACATTTCTCCCAGCGGCTGGGTGGACTGAGGAAGTAAATTTGTTTTCCACCCAGGAGTGCAACTCACACTACTTCCAACAGGAACCGAACACGGGTTCTCCGAACGTCGGTAGACCAGTCCGGTGGATTTCCCAACTATGCTCCCGAGACATATATAAATATATATATATATATATATATATATATATATATATATATATATATATATATATATATATTTATATATTAGTAAAGCTGTAAATTAAGAAAAATGGTCGATTGAGAACAGCCCTCGGTCGCCTCATTTCGTGTTCCCACACACAATGTGCACGAGATAACAATGTCACCGAGATAAACGCAATCCGGACGGGGTCATCTCGCCGAGTAAAAAAAAATGTGCGTGTATACTTTCATAAAATGAGAAATGTTCATTGACGCACAGCGCAGCTGGCGGCAGTGCGTGTATACATTTTATATAGCCATTAATGCACAAATAACGTATATTAGCACGCTCTAAAACTCTACATTTCCTACATACTATACTACTACTGTTGTCTTGTTGGGGTGTAGGAAGGCCTGGCCAGTCTTGACTTTGAAACAGCTTGAAAAGCAGAAAAAGGGGCTTGGTTGAGTAGACGAGAGTTATTGCACAGCAGATAACTGGATAATTAATATCTAACTACATAAATGGATACTTTGGTTTCAGACTGGATGAGGGTAAGATTTTCTTCACTTCACCAAAGAACATGTCTTCAAAGTGAATATCAGTAATAGATTTTCCTTAATTCACCAAAGAAAATGTCTTCAAAGTGAACCTCATGATAAGATTTTCTTCACTTCACCAAAGAACATGTCTTCAAAGTGAATCTCATGATAAGATTTTCTTCACTTCACCAACGAACATGTCTTCAAAGTGAAACTCACGATAAGATATTCTTCACTTCACCAAAGAACATGTCTTCAAAGTGAAACTCACGATAAGATTTTCTTCACTTCACCAAAGAACATGTTTTCAAAGTGAATCTCATGATAAGATTTTCTTCACTTCACCAAAGAACATGTCTTCAAAGTGAAACTCACGATAAGATTTTCTTCACTTCACCAAAGAACATGTCTTCAAAGTGAATCTCATGATAAGATTTTCTTCACTTCACCAAAGAAAATGTCTTCAAAGTGAACCTCATGATAAGATTTTCTTCCCTTCACCAAAGAACATGTCTTCAAAGTGAATCTCATGATAATATTTTCTTCACTTCACCAAAGAACATGTTTTCAAGGTGAATCTCATGATAAGATTTTCTTCACATAAAAATTTATATTTTCAGAGAGACTATCAGAATAAAAATTTCTTCACTTCACCAAAGAACATGTCATCAGGGTGGACCCCTCAGGAAATAATTTCTTTACTTCACGAATGACTGTTTCCAGAGCTAATCTCAGTAAACGAAAGTGTGTTGTATTTGTTACCTTCTGGCTTGTAAATAAAACTGGTGGTGGTTAACATACTGTTGGAAACATTGTCATTATGTCAAACACTATAACATATTGATGGAGACATTGTCATTATGTCAAACACTATAACATACTGATGGAGACATTGTCATTATGTCAAACACTATAACATACTGATGGAGACATTGTCATTATGTCAAACACTATAACATACTGATAGACACATTGTCATTATGTCAAACACTATAACATACTGATGGAAACATTGTCATTATGTCAAACACTAAAACATACTGTTGGAAACATTGTCATTATGTCAAACACTATAACATATTGTTGGAAACATCGTCATTATGTCAAACACTATAACATACTGATGGAGTCATCGTCATTATGTCAAACACTATAACATACTGTTTAGACATTGTCATTATGTCGAACACTATAATATACTGTCGGAGACATTGTCATTATGTCAAACACTATAACATACTGTTTAGACATTGTCATTATGTCGAACACTATAATATACTGTCGGAGACATTGTCATTATGTCAAACACTATAACATACTGTTGGTGACATTGTCATTATATCAAAAACTATAACATACTGTTGGAAACATTGTCATTATGTCAAACACTATAACATACTGTTGGAAACATTGTCATTATGTCAAACACTATAACATACTGTTGGAAAAATTGTCATTATATCAAACACTATAACATACTGTTGGAAACATTGTCATTATGTCAAACACTATAACATATTGTTGGAAACATTGTCATTATGTCAAACACTATAACATACTGTTGGAAACATTGTCATTATGTCAAACACTATAACATACTGTTGGAAACATAATTATGTCAAATACTATAACATATTGTTGGAAACATCGTCATTATGTCAAACACTATAACATACTGGTGGAGAAATTGTCATTATGTCAAACACTATAACTTACTGTTGGAAACATTGTCATTATGTCAAACACTATAACATACTGTTGGAGACATCGTCATTATGTCAAACTCTATAACATACGATGGAGTCGTCGTCATTATGTCAAACACTATAACATACTGATGGTGTCGTCGTCATTATGTCAAACACTATAACATACTTATAGAGACAATGTCATTATGTCAAACACTGTAACATACCGATGCATAGAGTCATTGTCATTATGTCAAACACTATAACATACTGATGGAGAGAGCCATTGTCATTATGTCAAACACTATAACATACTGATGGAAATAGTGCCATTATGTAAAACACTATAATAGACTGATGGAGAGAGACGTTGTCATTATGTCAAATAGTATAACATACTGTTGGAGACATTGTCATTATGTCAAACACTATAACATAGTGATGGAGACATTGTCAGTATGTCAAATAGCATAACATACTGATGGAGAGAACATTGTCAATATGTCAAATAGCATATCATACTGATATAGAGAGACATTCCCATTATGTCAAACACTATAACATACTGATGGAGACATTGTCAGTATGTCAAATAGCATAACATACTGATGGAGAGAATATTGTCAATATGTCAAATAGCATATCATACTGATATAGAGAGACATTCCCATTATGTCCCACATTATAACATACTGTTGGAGATATCGTCATTATCTCAAGCACTATAATATACTGTTGGAGACATTGTCATTATGTCAAGCACTATAACATACTGATGGAGAGATACATTGTCATTATGTCAAACACTATATTATATACTGTTGAAGACATTGTCATTATGTCAAATAGTATGACAAACTGATGGAGAGAGACATTGTAATTGTGTTAAATAGCATAACGTACTGATGGAGAGAGACATTGTCATCAGGTCAAATATTTTAATATACTGATCGAGAGAGACATTGTCATTATGTCATACAATATAATACACTGATGGAGACATTGTCATTATGTCAAACACTATAACATACTGATGGAGACATTGTCATTATGTCAAACACTATAACATACTGATGGAGACATTGTCATTATGTCAAACACTTTAACATACTGATGGAGACATTGACATTATGTCAAACACTATAATATACTGATGGAGACATTGTCATTATGTCAAACACTATAACATACTGATTGGGACATTGTCATTATGTCAAACACTTTAACATCCTGATGTAGAGAGATCTCCTCATTATGTCAAACACTATTCTGTACACGGATGATCCTGTGTAAAGTAAATTCTTTGAAGTTTTATGCCTCATCAATTGAATGTCATCCCTTGTTTCTTTGCAAACTTGTTACCTTTTCTTGATGAAGTACAAGTCCATATCTCTTTTATCAAACTTTAATTCTGGTCTTCCTGAATGTTTTTTTTTTTTTTTTGTTGGAGCTGATACCACTCTTGATGTGGTGTCTGAATGATTTGCCTATTCTGGCTATTGTTCAGAATTCGAAATTTGTGGTAAATCTTTCTGGAAATGCTTCAGACTTGCCGTAACCTCCGTGCAATGTTCAAAGAAGAAGAAATTAAGAGCCAAAATGGAAGAAATAATGAATAATCCGACTTGGTGTAAACGAGTAAAGAGAATTGCCTAATCCAAGCGAGCGAGCAGATTCCCTCGGCAGCGGTTTCGCGGTTTAGTGAAAGTACACGAGTAAGGCGAACATTAATCTTTTTCGCACGTGCTGCGCGAGGCTACAAACAAGTTTGGCGTGTTTGAAATCAGTTAGGACAATGTTTAGCGCACGTGCAGATCACATGGTCGGATTTTTTAAATCTTACTTTGACATATTTTTGCACCTGTGGTTAAAAAAAAAATAGCGCTTGCTGTATTTTGTACTGCGGTCAATTAGTTTCCTGTCCACGTGCTTTTACCGTTTTTTGCTCATTCCTAACAGGCAGGTACTTTGTCCTTATCGTTACTAGTTGGGTATATTGAACCCAACGAAAGAGCAAATTTTGAAAACATTATAATTTATATATTTTAATAATAATTAACAGTTAGCTAAACAACAAATGATAAATAGCATTTTCATACCAACTTTGTGCTATGAAAGTCAAACATGGACAATTCTAAATTACATTTTAAGAAAGATCAATACATGTGAGATGCGATGCTTAAGAAAAGTAACAAATAACACAAGAAGAGATAGAATACCAAATGAAACCATAAGAAAAATGGTAGGAATAAAACCCTGCCAAGAATATATAGAACAACAACTTAAATGGTTGGGCCACCTGGTCAGAATGAATCCTTACCAATCACCATCAAGGGCGTTCTTCTCCAGAATGCATGGAAAAAGACCAAGAGGAAGACCCAGAAGAAGATGGATAGATGCAGTGACAGAGACATGTAACAACAGAGGGAAATCACTAATTCAGACAGTTCGAGCAGCTCAAGAACGACAAATGATATAAACCACAACACCTTTTAGGTATCAGTGAAAAGAGAAAAGAGGAAATAAAGAATAATAATTAACAATCATAATAGCATTAATTTCTGCCTTGGCCTCGTATAGAACACGCTAAATATTGGATAAAGTCCTAGTTTAAGCACATAAATTATTTCAGTTCAGAGAGTAACGTCCCTTTGAGTAAGATTGCACTCTATTGGATGGTTCTCTTGTTATCAAGAAACACACTCTCTGCAAAATTGAAGATCAAAGACCATACACTCCCTATTGACCAAAACCCAACATCTCTTGGCGTCACCATGGATCGCAGAATAACATGGATAGATTAGATAGACAAAGCAAACACAAGAGCCAGAAAATGAGTAGATATTATGAAGAAATTGGCAGGAACGGACTGGGGGGCAGACAGCAATATCTTGAAACGGCTATACGTAGGAAGAGTAAGACCAGTCCTAGAGTAATGAGTCACAGCCTGGGCTGCAGCTTCCAAATCACAGCTTTGCAAAATTAACAGAACACACAATCAAGCTTCCCGTATCATCACTGGTGCTATGAAATCTACACCTATCGAGACTCTAGAAACAGTAACAGGTTTACAACCTTTAGAAGACAGATGGAAAATTAAAGTAATGCAACAAGCGGAGAAAGGCTCCCTAACCACCCCATTCACCAAAGATTAACTGGTTTCGGATAAGAAAGACTAAAGAGGAGCAACTGCACTGCAATCTCCAAAGAACTGACAACTAGTGACCCAGTACTGTCCCAAACAATGCCAAAACCCATAAGCCCATCTGATATGACTCCTCATGGGAAACACAAAATACCAGAACTTAAGGAAGACATAATAGGAATCATGAGAATAGGCACCCAGACAGACACTGGGAGAAAACACATAACAGAAAACACATAAATGACAACTACCCACATGACTCCTGGTCCCACATATACACAAATGGCTCTGCTACAAATGCCACCAGAAATGGAGGAGGTGGTGTGTTCTTGAGGCTGAATAACCAGGAAGAGATCCCCAAGTCAATAGCTACTGGGACATTCTCAAACAACTAAAAAGCAGAAACTGAGGCCCTCAAAGACGCCGCAAAACTGGTTATCCAACGCAAAAATAACATGCACAAGAAATTGGTGATACTGTCTGATGCACTGTCAGTCAGAACAGCTCTAAAAACCCACAGGAACAGTGAGCTAGATGACTTGAGAACAAACCTAGAAATCTGTGCAATAACTTCGAGAGAATGGTCATCCAGTGAATACCATCACACTGTAATATACACGGAAACGAACGCGCAGACAAATTAGCTAAAGAGGGAGGGAGATTACCACAAGAGAACTATCCGGTCATCTACGATGAAACCATCAGTATCCATCATCAAAGGCCAGTACCATGAAAAATGGAAACAAGAACACCCAAAGTATAACAAGAGGGATGGATACCTCCAACTATCAAGGAGGGACCAAGTCATCTTACTTCACCTATGTACTGGCTACAACAGAATGAGAAACCACATGTTCAACAAACTCACAATAGGAACTACCAGCCAATGCCACTGTACACTGGACAACATGACAACAAAACATGTTCTACAGGATTGCCCCCAGTACACAGACCTGAGAAGGACAATGTGGTCCACACCCACCTCCCTGGAAGAGAAATTATACGGGGCAACCGAATCACTTAAACAGACAGCTGCCTTCATAAGAGAGTCCGGAATCCTAGTCTGAATGAGCCATGATCGCAGAAGAAGAAGAAGAAGGTTCTCATGTTATTATTTGTAGAAACAAATGAAACAACGCTAGGGTAAAATCCTAGTTTAAGCATATAAATTATTTCAGTTCAGAGAGTAACGTCCCCTTGAGTAACATTGCCCTCTATTTGATTGTTCTCATGTTGTTATTGTAGAGACAAAAGAAACAACGCTAGGGTAAAGTCCTAACTCTAAACTCTAACATCATTTTTAGTATTTGGAAGCCGTTGTGGTTTTGTTGCGTCGCCCCTACGGGCCAGGTCGATCACTCGAAAGCAAGGCAGAAAACATAACAGCAGTAGATGCCAACAGAAGTGCAAAAGATAGATCTTGGAGAAGTCACAGTCGCTAATTTATGTATCTTTGAGAAGACCATAGTTGCTAACATATGTACCTTTGAGAAGACCATAGTTGCTAGCATATGTATCTTTGAGAAGACCATAGTTGCTAACATATGTATCTTTGAGAAGACCATAGTTGCTAACATATGTATCTTTGAGAAGACCCTAGTTGCTAACATATGTATCTTTGAGAAGACCATAGTTGCTAACATATGTATCTTTGAGAAGACCATAGTTGCTAACATATGTATCTTTGAGAAGACCCTAGTTGCTAACATATGTATCTTTGAGAAGACCCTAGTTGCTAACATATGTATCTTTGAGAAGACCATAGTTGCTAACATATGTATCTTTGAGAAGACCATAGTTGCTAACATATGTATCTTTGAGAAGACCATAGTTGCTAACATATGTATCTTTGAGAAGACCCTAGTTGCTAACATATGTATCTTTGAGAAGACCCTAGTTGCTAACATATGTATCTTTGAGAAGACCATAGTTGCTAGCATATGTATCTTTGAGAAGACCATAGTTGCTAACATATGTATCTTTGAGAAGACCCTAGTTGCTAACATATGTATCTTTGAGAAGAGCGTAGTCGTTAACATATGTATCTTGTCTGTCTGTCTGTCTGTTTGTCTGTCCGTCCGTCCATCCATCCGTCCGTATATCCATCTAGTCCGTCCGCCCGACTGTCTGTCTATCTGTCTATCTCTAAACACTCACTCACTCACTCACTCACTCACTCTCACTCACTCACTCACTCAATCACTCACTCACTCACTCACTCACTCACTCACTCACTCAATCTTACATTATTTCTCTACAAAGCTGCCTTTATTTTAATCTCTCGTTCTATCGCATTCCTTCCTTATTCTTATCTACACATTTAATATATGGGGGGGGGGGGGAGCAGAAGCGCCTGCGACCTGCGGTCGCAATAGCAAGGTCGGCGCACCATCAGCTGACCAAAACCTAGCAGTTCTACCTCCTCGTGGTCTCCCCTGGTTACAGTCTGCGTCAAACCAGACTGGCTAGGATCGCTGTGTTCCCTGTAGTGGTGGCTGTTACTGATATAGAGGACCCAGTATTGCAGTACCTCTGGGCTGGACTAGTAGTTTCCCAGCATAGCCTGGGACAGACTAACTCCAACTTCTCCAGTAAGAGCCGGGAATGTCAAGAAAGCCATTACGACCCGCCACATCTAATGAGTCACAGGGCAACGTGCCCGCACCAACTCGTGGCAATCCGTCAACAACAACACATTTAATATTCTATTCTATCTCACTCAAAGTGTTTTCCTATTTCTCTCACTTTCATTGAAATCTTCAATAATCGAAGTTTCCTTCTGTCTCTCTCTCTCTCTCTCTCTCTCTCTCTCTTTCTCTCTCTCTCTCTCTCACTCACGTTATCTCTTTCAAATGCAAATGTCTCCCTTACTACCTCTCTACACAAAATTATGGACCCCCAACCCAGTTTTCTATTAATTTAACTCTGTTTCAAATCAACCAACACGCCTACTCAACCAACACACTCACTCAACCAACACACTCACTCAACCGACACACTCACTCAACCAACACACTCACTCAACCAACACACTCACTCAACCGACACACTCACTCAACCAACACACTCACTCAACCAACACACTCACTCAACCGACACACTCACTCAACCGACACACTCAACCAACCAACACACTAACTCAACCAACACACTAACTCAACGAAATTCACTTCTAGGGACTACACGTACCACTACAGAACACAATCAAAACTGTGTTCATTGACAAGTCAGTGCTACTGTCGAGAATGCATTGCGGCTCCTTCTTCATTTGAAGATCTCTTCACCCCAAGAGGCTTTTTACAAACAAGAGAGCTTCATTAATCTTTTCCCAATCATCAATCTTCCTGAACGCACCTTCAATCATGAAGCCTGTACAATCTTTTCTTGAGATCCAGAAATAATTTTTGTGACTTGAATCACTCAGTTAACTCCAGCCCTCGTTAAACCTCGTTAATTGATGAGACCTTACCTGGACACTTTTGTTGTGGTCGCCATGTCAACATCCGCAAACTTGACCCGTCAGCCATATTTCATTCTATGACGTCCCCCGCAGACCCACCTGGCATTGCGGTTAATACCTGCGCTACAAAATATCTGGACAATGTCGCGTGCCGTCTTCGTCTTTCAGAATCTCACGGGTCAAGAAGAATAGGTCGTTAGAACACGTCAGTCAGCGGCGGTCGTAGACGTTTGTCGAACATTCTGTTTATGGTTTCACCCACAGAAACTCACCTCCTCTCTGAGGTCACTATTTCACGATCCCTGACCTTTAGCGCGAGAACATCAGTCGTTGGTGACCGAGGACAATGCGAGGGCTACTAATCTAGACAGATTTGTGGGCCCCATAAATCTCTTTAGCCTCTGATTTATGGCCTCTCTGCTGTTGATTGATGTCAGGTGTTTTCTCTGAAAATAATGTTTTGACTGTAATGTATCCCCATCATCTTCTATCGTTGTGTTGTTGATAAACTGCAATAGTCTGATGCTTCAACTGCTAAATCTGTATATCTGAAGATACTTATCTTACGCATATATACAGTAAAGAGTTGTGAGGAGATGCATTTTCGTGGATTATGTGTGTTTGTACCTGAGACAGGTATTCATATATCCCAATGATCATCGTCGCATGTTATGTTTTTCTCTTCTTCTTTCCTTCTCCATTGGCGTGTCTGTGTCGAGGGAAGATATAACTTGTGATCTTTCGCTTCTCTGTTGCCTCCCTGCTGTTATGTTTCCTAGTGTTTCTAATATTCTATCAATCCATCTTTTTCGTGGTCGACTCTTGGGTCTGGTGTTCTCGCAACGTTTATTGAAGGCTCGTTGTGTCATGTACTAGACATGTTACGTCATGTGGTGTAAAGTACACTCAGGATGTGACGTCAGTGTCTATGAAGCATACTCACAGAATGAACATTTCTGAAGATAATCAAAGTTGGTCTCAAAGGCAGTAGCTGGAACAGCCTAGTACCGGGCTTAGGGTATGACAGGGACCAAAGTTGTTAAGTGGCCAGCACCAATCAGAGAGTAGCAGCAAACTACTGATTGTAGACTGTCAAGAAATCATGACAGGCAAAAAACATATACATTTGGTTGTGAAACCCTGTTTTTTTTCATTTTCATCTGATTCAAAACTTATCTGATTTTCTTTCAACCAAATTTCGCCATTTTTCTTTACATCCACACTTCAAAGGTTTCATTTGTCTGCTCTGATTTCTAAATAATGTCGTTCTTTCCGTGCCAAGAAGGTTGAGCAAATATATATAAGACAAAAAAAATTCCAAGACAAAAATCCCCGGACAAAACCGCGCATGGTTTGCGATTGTAGGAGAGTGAGTACAGAACAAAACCTTTGGAGATTGGAAATATAAAGTAAAAGGCATGTCAGAGTACTGGCATGAGAGCCGCGATAGCTCAATGTTAGTGAGCTGGGCTACAAAGGACAAGAGATAGGGTTTGATCTCAACCGACGGCTTCCGGGTTCACCCAGCCTAAATGGGTACCGGATTTTTTCTGGTAAAGTAAAGCGGTGCGGGCGTAATACCGGCCACATTACCCCAAAAATCATGCGCTGAAGGTCTGTAAAATATATGGTCACTAACACTATATTCCCCATTCGCCACTTGGCGTGACGGGGGCTCTTTACTTACTTTTTTTTTCTATAGTCCCGGCATATTTTAAAAAATAAATATTTTTTTATTTGTGGAAAATCAGTTATTAGCAGCAAAACCTTCGTTACTTGGTCTGTTAGAGGGTTTTCGACACCATTGAGTTTGCCTAGAATTTTACGATGTAAACATGTTCTGATCATACGATATTGATATGTTTAATATATGTGCTATCTGTGACTGGGAAACAAAAATACGGCTTCTCAACTTTTACAGTGCAATGCTTTAGTTTAAGCAGGCACAAGCCCACATGCCGCTGGATCAATAACGAAAACCACCATCACGAACACTTTTTCTCCAAAGATTCACCTACTAATGAGATCAATCTTGCTACTGCTCCTTATATGGTCCTGTAATATGTAGAGGATAGCTCAGTGGTTAGTGAGCTGGACAACAAATGACAATAGGTTGGGTTCCATCCTGATGCACGATTTGCGGGTTCACCCAGCTTAAATGGGTACCGGATGTTTTTTTTCTGTGAAAGTAAAGCGGCACGGGCGTAATACCGATCACATTACCCAAAAATCATGTGCCGAAGGTCTGTAAAAATTATGGTCACTAACAAAATATTCCCCATACACCACTTGACGTGACGGGCCTCTTTACTTTACTTTATAATATATAGACTTGTCATATCTTGATAAGAATAAATGTTGTTAGTTTTCAAATATCGGGCAGTTCTACAACTATTTGAAATAAACCTTCACAAGTTTCTTATTCCGAAAACAAAATGTGGGATTTTTTTACAATTTCTAAAAGTGAACTTCGAGGTTACAAGAGAGAACATCAGAAGTTGAAAAAGGCACTTCGCTGGGTTAATTTGCCTCTTAGATTCCTATTCTTTGTGTTGCCTCTCACCTGAGATCAGAGACAAGTTCCGCTATTGTCTGCAGGAAAAACTGGCAGGAAACACACAATTGTTCACTTTTGACAAACGACGTGTCCAGGTGTGAACCACAAACACTTGACTAAAGGTGTGGGCGTGTCACTGGACAAGCCCACGGTGACCTTTAACTATGCCTGGATCTGCCTTGATTTCTGAATGTATTACTGAACTACAAAACACAATTAGAACAAGACAAATGACATTTGTGGGGCATGTTAAAAGACACAACAGCCTAATAAAAGTAATATTGGAAGGGAAAATACAAGGTAAAAGAGGTAGAGGCAGACTAAGACTAACATGGACGAGTAACATCAAAAGATGGACAAGTCAACCTATGACAATCTGCACCATCAAAGCAAGAGATATAGTGGAATGGCGCTCTATAGGAGTCAACCTATGATGCGGAGACGGCACTCGATGATGATGATTTATGAGCTGGCCAGATATGTGTCCAGGTCATTACCGTTGTCTCTGATTTTACCTGAGGTTTTTTTTATGTCTTGAAGTTTATTGCCTTCAGTTGTTTATTTTCTTGTTTTTCATTGTCTTGGTTTTTTTTTATACGGGTTCTTGTCTTGGTGTTTTTCTACGGTTTCTTGTCTTGGTGTTTTCTACAGGTTCGTGTCTTGGTGTTTTTTTTGCGGGTTCTTGTCTTGGTGTTTTTCTACGGTTTCTTGTCTTGGTGTTTTTCTACAGGTTCGTGTCTTGGTGTTTTTTCTACGGGTTCGTGTCTTGGTGTTTTTTCTACGGGTTCTTGTCTTAGTGTTTTTCTACGGGTTCTTGTCTTGTTGTTTTTCTACGGGTTTTTGTCTTGGTGTTTTTCTACGGGTTTTTGTCTTGGTGTTTTTCTACGGGTTTTTGACTGGGTGTTTTTCTCCGGGTTTTTGTCTTGGTGTTTTTCTACGGGTTTTTTGTCTCGGTGTTTTACTACGGGTTTTTGTCTTGGTGTTTTACTACGGGTTTTTTTCTTGGTGTTTTACTACGGGTTTTTGTCTTGGTGTTTTACTACGGGTTTTCGTCTTGGTGTTTTACTACGGGTTTTTGTCTTGGTGTTTTTCTCCGGGTTTTTGTCTTGGCATTTTTACATCTTCATGACTAGCGACGACGAGCTCAACCTCGGCCTTTGTTTCTCATGTTATATTAGACAGCAATCACCATTTAAAAATCGTAGTTACAACTACATCCGTTTAAGTGTAACCTTACTTCAGTTTTTATTTTAACCCATGTTGTGTCCTTCCTGTCTCCTCAAAGTCTGAGTTGTCGACGCTGTCGTGGCGTTGGTAGACGTTCTTGCGTCTTTTCTATGACCTGACACAAAAATGAACACAGAAATACTAAACATTGTAAATCTGATGGTGTAGATCAAAGGTGAGCAACCTTCGGCTCGCGGACCAGAATCGACCCGCCAAGCTATTTTGACCGGCCCCTTGTGCTTGATTTTAAAATAACTATATATTCCACCATCTGATATACAAAAAGTGAATGAAAAATAACACAAAAGCATGAAACTGATTAACTGGTACAAATCTAGCAAACATACTAGATATACAGACTAGACTGCTGTTAGTTAAACATGGACAACCTTGTGCATGAAGTTCAGTCACAGCCCTCTCATTAAATCAGTAAACTTTTCTATTTATAATTTATTGACGAATTTCCCACGCTTTCCCTTTTATGACTCACCTTCTCCATTTCATTCCACTCTCTTTTCTGTTTTCCACATTCTCCATCACTAACAAGATTTATGCATTTCTTCATTAGATGTTGATATCTGGCCCTCGGCGTCTGCATAGCTTTCAGATCCTGCCATCGGAAGCTTACCAACCCCTAGTGTAGACGATGTTTGTACTCGAATGTTTATGTTGAAGTGAAGGCTTCTCGTTGGCAACAGATATCATAAACGAGTTACACGTTGCGACCCAGTATTAGCCTCCACCAGTATCACAGTCAATGCACAGAAACAAAGAGAAGCTAGAGCTTAATAGTCGCATAAAGCTTTAATAAATGAAACTAAACTTAATTATTGTTTATTCTGCTGATGGAATCAGTTTCTCTGCAGTCGATAATTACCCATATCCGCTCCACCACGTGCCACAGCTCCCGTTAAAACGTCGAGATATATTCTGTTGACATGGTGTATTTCTAATCGCCGGCACAGGTGATGACTCCAAACGACTTCCATCGAACAGAGAGTGCACATTCATTTCCTCCATCTAGGTTCCTCGAGAACACATAAAACAAAAAGCAGGCGAAACGGTTAAAGCGACTCTGCGGCAACAGTGCGGCATGCAGCCATTTTGCGTCCCGGAAGTTGGAAGGACACAGGACTTCGATAACCATGAGTCCACGTCACTCCTTAGATGAAAAAGATGGGAGTTAAGATGGACACAGCCAGAAATGAGAAACTTAGTGGGCGTGTAAGAAGACTTATCAACCAACATATAACTGGAGTCGTCAGTCGCTGGACACTTCGAGACTTGCTGAGGAGGAGACCTGAGCACCTATGGACATGTTCGGAGTGCAATGATGATGACCCGCTAATAATTCAATAACAGACAAACTGAAAAGAGAGTGTCAACTGTCACTTCCAACTTTAATTCACTTCTAAACAAAAAGCTGTCAGAACACCCGACAACGGCCTCAATGCTGGCATTCTCTGACGGTCAATGATGATCGCATAGAATAGAATGATCTGTGTCTACAGAGATGGGAACGAGAGTTCATCGGTGCTGTATGGAGCCAGTTCCGACCTGTGGAGGCGGGTCATGGACAGTGGACAAACGAGTGAATAGAAGATTGGAGGCGAGTCATGGACAGTGGACAAACGAGTGAATAGAAGATTGGAGGCGGGTCATGGACAGTGGACAAACGAGTGAATAGAAGATTGGAGGCGGGTCATGGACAGTGGACAAACGAGTGAATGGAAGATTGGAGGCGAGTCATGGACAGTGGACAAACGAGTGAATAGAAGATTGGAGGCGAGTCATGGACAGTGGACAAACGAGTGAATAGAAGATTGGAGGCGAGTCATGGACAGTGGACAAACGAGTGAATAGAAGATTGGAGGCGAGTCATGGACAGTGGACAAACGAGTGAATAGAAGATTGGAGGCTGCATGGATGTGATTTCTCAGAAGAATGTTGAGGGTTCCCTGGACGGCTAGGAAGACGAATAGAGAAGTTCTAATAAAAGGATGGGGTGGGGTGTGAGTGGGGGGGCGCCAACACGGAAGGGGAACTCCAGGGAAACATCATAGGGAGACAATCGGCATTTTTCGGGCACAAGATGAGGGGAGGAAAGTTGGAATACTTGGTTACAACTGGCAAAATACAGGGAAAGAGGGATCGCGGATGATAGGGAGAGAAAATACTGGATAGCTTAGTGGCATGGCAAACAGTCAACAACAGAACTGATACGGTGCACTGTAGATAGAGGATTGTGGAAGGACATGATCGCCTACGCCAACCGGTATTGCACATGATGATGATGATGATAATAGAATAGAAAGTTTCTGTCTATCTCTTTCGTGTTCCCGCCATAGTGAGAAAGGTGGTATGGGTAGTTAGCCCAGTGGGCAAAACAAACTTATTTCCTCGCCATCTTGTTTGACATTTCCAACATGGCCTCATATAAACATTGAATCTGGTCAAGTATTTACTTCCCAAATCTCTCCAGGTAAGTAGATTTTCGGGGGCTTATACCCAGCCAGGGTATAATGAATAATAGAAACACTTGATATAAAGCTTTGCAGCAGGATGTGTTGCGATCATTAAGAAGTTGTGGGAATTTTTTTCACAAATCGAATCGGTGTTTTTCCCGGTAGCTTTACTCTCCCTTGGTATTGGTAGTGAGATCCCACGTCTAGCTCTCTCGGATAAAACTGGCGAAAAACAGGAGAGCCCGTATACATTATGCGCACGTTAAAGAACCGCTGAGAGTTGGAAATAAAAGAAATACCAAGGAAAAATTGGTTGCAAAAAATCTGCTGAAAGGGTCAAAACCCCCGACGAGGAAATAAAAATGAGAGTGTTTCTGAAGTCGGAGAATATCTACCTGTATGGCGAGGACACCTGAGCACGTGGCTGTCGGTGTGGAAAAATAAATTGGAAAAACGTTATATTCACTCAATATTCAGTCTTCTTGACTTCGCTAGGTAGTCAAAACTGTCAAAGGTAAAATAATAATAATAACACAAATGATAATAATAAAAATAATAATAATAATAATAATAAAAATAATAATAATTATTATTATAAACTAGGGGAAGCAAACAAGACTTAAGAGGAATGCACACAGAAATAAAGAGAATGACTAATAAAAATAAAAGCCACAGAAGGTGGATGCATTGCAGACAAAAAAGGAAAAATGCTAACAGACAATAAAGATATTATAGATAGATGACAGGAATATATAACATAACTATTTCATGATTAAAGGGACAAGAAAAACGTTATAAAATGTACATCAGGCTATAAAATCTTAAAATCTGAGGTGGAAAAAGCT
The DNA here is from genome assembly GCA_032433765.1 of Megaustenia siamemsis. Taxonomy (NCBI): domain Eukaryota; kingdom Metazoa; phylum Mollusca; class Gastropoda; order Stylommatophora; family Ariophantidae; genus Megaustenia; species Megaustenia siamemsis. Next base: position 8,608,817 of record JAVIAB010000001.1, read on the forward strand.
ATAAAAACAATGAAAAAGGGAAAAGCAGTAGGACCTGACAGCATACAGATAGAGATGATAAAGGCACTAGAAGATTTTGGCATTGAAGTGATTACAAACATATGCAACGACATATACCATACAGGATACATACCAAAATAAAATAAAAACATCAACTTTCATTGCATTGCCTAAAAAGAATGGTGCAGTTGAATGCAGTGACTTTAGGACAATAAGCCTAATGAGCCATGTTACAAAAATTTTGCTAAAAGTTATACAAGGAAGGATTTAGAATAAAATCAATACTGAATTAGATGAGCAGCTATTTGGATTTAGAAAAAATAGCGGACAAAAGAACCATGAGAACATTAATCGAAAAGTACACAGAAGTAAACACACCAATATATGCCTGCTTCATAGACTACACCAAAGCTTTTGATAGAGTACCACAAACAACTTATAGAATGCCTAAAAGAGACACATCTAGATGACATGGACATACAACTAATATGCAATCTATACTGGGAGCAAACAGCAATAATAAAATATAACAAAGAGAACTCTACACCCATTGATCTAAAAAGAGGAGTAAGACAAGGATGCATCCTATCGCCAAGTTTGTTCAATCTATACACTGAGCAAATCTTTAAAAACATCACAGAGATGCCAGGCCTAAACATTGATGGAAAGATAATCAATAACCTAAGATATGCTGATGATACTGTACTACTAGCAGAAAATCCTGAATATCTACAACAATTACTTAAAGAAATAAACATGACAAGCAAAAAATATGGACTAGATATGAATATCAAAAAGACTAAAAACTATGATCATAAAAAAAAGAAAATACTCAAAACCCACAAGTGGATATCAAAATTGAAGGAATAGACCTGGAGACAGTTCAGAATTACAACTACCTTGGACATACTATAACCAGTGATGGAAAATGTACAACTGAAATAAACAAAAGAATAGGAATGGCAAAAAGTAATTTTAATGTCATGAAGAACATACTAACATCAAAAGAAATAACACAGGGCTAAAACTAAGAATAGCAAAATGTTACATCTTCTCAATATTCCTATATGGTGCAGAAACATGGACATTAGACAAGAAAACATAACAGATAATTGAAGCATTTGAAATGTGGATATATAGAAGAATATGTAGATTTGGATGGAAGGAAAAGAAAACAAACGATGAAGTCTTAAAACAACTAAAATGAAAAGAGAACTAATAAGCACAATTCAAACAAGACAAATGTGATTTTTGGGCCATGATAAAAGACACAACAGCCTACTAAAAGTAATCCTGGAGGGGAAAATACAAGGTAAAAGAGGCAGAAGCAGACCAGGACTAACATGGACGAGTAACATCAAAAGATGGACAAACCAGCCTATGACAACCTGCACCATCAAAGCAAGAGACAGAGCAGAATGGCGCTCCATGGTAGCCAACCATCGTTGCGGAAACGGCGCTTGATCATGAGATGAATAATAATAATAGTAATAATAATAATAATAATAATAATAATAATAATAATAAAAATAAAAATAACAATAATAATAAAAATAATAATAATAAAAATAATAATAATAAAAATAATAATAATAATAAAATAATAATAATAATAATAAAAATAATAATAATAATAATAATAATAAAAATAATAATAATAATAAAAATAATAATAATAATAAAAATAATATAATAATAATAATAATAAAAATAATAATAATAATAATTAATATTATAATAATAAAAATAAAATAAAAATAACAATAATAATAAAAATAATAACAATAATAATAATAATAATAATAATAATAATAATAATAAAAATTATAATAATAATAAAAATAATAATAATAATAATAAAAATAATAATAATAATAAAAATAATAATAAAAATAATAATAATAATAATAATAATAATAATAATAATAATAATAATAATATAAAGATAATAATAATAAGCTTCTGGGGCAAGTGAGAACAAAATGAGAACCGCTGTCCACAGTCCACGATCCCGACTTTCTTCTAACCGGAACTAGCAAGCCATGAGTAACCTTGACAACAAGCTCTGGGAAAACAATAATTAAAATGTCCTTCCAGAGAACAGATTATATTTTAACTACGGCCTTGGAATGTCCACACTTTGTGTATCATCAAATTACTGGTGTTCAGACGTTGTCAGAAATATTGTGTCGGAAATATAGGGCTTCAGCAGTGAACTGTCGGCTTCCTGTCTTCTTAGTCTTCTTTCTCTTCTACATAATTTCTTTCTTTCTTTCTTTCTTCCTTCTTTCTTTCTTTCTTTCTTTCTTTCTTTCTTTCTTTCTTTCTTTCTTTCTTTCTTTCTTTCTTCTTTCTTTCTTTCTTCCTTCTTTCTTTCTTTCTTTCTTTCTTTCTTTCTTTCTTTCTATTTCTCTGTCTGTCTTTCTTTCTTTCTTTTTTTTCTCTCCTTCCTTCTTTATTTATTTTTCTTTCCTTCTTTCTTTCTTTTTTTTCTTTCCTTCTTTCTTTATTTCTTTCTCTTTCTATATTTCTTTCTTTCTTCATTATTATCGTCTTTGTTTTTCTCGCCAACCCCCCCCCCCTTTTTTTTTAAATTATTTGTTTTTAATTCTTCTTCTGCTCTTCCTTCTACTTGTTTTCTCACTATTTTCTCCTACTGCTTTCTTCACATTCTTTCACTGTTTTCATTTTCTTCATTCTCCTACCACACCTATGCTCTTATTTATATTACAACGACCAGAAACGCCATCTTTGATGAGTTTGATGTCGGTTCAGCTCGCAGTCTCTACAACAGCCGTAAAGTGTTAACAGACAGAAATACACTGTTGCTATTTGTTTACGCTGAAAAGAAAATTGCCTGGTCGCGGCATACAGCCTTTTCTTTGCATTCGACATTCGCGACTGCCAAGATTCATGTGCTCGACTTGAACACGAGACTTGTGTTTTTATTGTCCGTCTCCTGTAGGACTGTTCACTAGATATTACAAGAGTCGCTATACAAGAAATATCAACAGATCGATTCATACTTGAGGTCAGCCCCGTGACATGTCGAACCAGAGCTATTTCTCCAACATCCACATTATTGAAACACCTTTACATTAACATCTCACAAACACCTTATAATACCAGTTTAGGGGACTGCGTGGTCTAGAGATAAGACGTTGGCCTCCGGACAGAAGGATCTCTGGTTCATTTCATCATCAGGAATTTTAAAAAAAATTAAGTCTTTAGTTTCTGGTTTCCCAGCGTGCCCGCGCCCACGTTAAAGAACTATTGGCTGCTAAAAATAGATAGGCTAGGTTATAAAACTGGTCGCTGCTCGGGCAAAAATTGGCAGCCAAATAGTCTACCCGTACCGATTGCTCCCAGGCCGTGCTACGGAGTTCGTGCACGTGGGTCAGAGTTCTCCACGGAGATTCTCGATATTTCGAGTGGAAAATCAGAGCACCTATGGGTTCGCCTGGTGTGCAGTGATGCTGATCGTAAAATAACATAACATTTGGCCTGTGATGCAGCTCAAGTAAGATCTTCACTGTGGCCTGTAAAGATGCTACTTATAGTTAATGGACAGAAAAAAATGACGTTTTGTGTGAAATAGAGTGGTATGATAGTGATGTTTTTGTGACTAGAGTAAAGGAGCATGGTTCACTGGGTTAACTAATTCACTTTCGTTTGCGTGCATGAGAAGAGTTGCGTACACTCTTCCCCGATAAAAGGCAGTTTCTTCACCAAACTTTAGGGCAAGCGTTAGTGAACTGGACTACAAAGAACAAGGGGTAGGGTTCGATCCCAACCGACGGCTCCGGGTTCACCCAGCCTTAAATGGGTACCGGATTTTTTTCTTGGAAAGTAAAGCAGCACGGGCGTAATACCGACCACATTACCCCAAAAAATCATGTGCTGAAGGTCTGTAAAATATAGGGTCACTAACACCAGATTTCCCTATACGCCACTTGGCGTGACGGGGGTACTTTACTTTACTTACATCGTGTCTTTAGCATAATATTTTGAGCACCAGTTACCTTCCCTCTCGATACCAATTCTTTAAAAGAGACTGGACCTGTTAATCAGTTTCTACAGGCTCCACGAAATGATGAGTGTGATTTGGAGAAATCTGGTTCATCAATCCTGAGATTGTCCTCTTCATAGCATCTCAAACATAAGCTGGAAAGAATACATTTCAAATGAACAGATAAGGGACGAATCAAAACAAGAATACGCGAGGAGGTTTATAAGAAGAAGATGTTGGAAATACATCGGTCATGTGCTGAGAATGAATGAAGAAAGACTTCGCGTCTAGATGGGAACCACCTGGTAAAAGAAAACAAGGCAGACACAGAGAATGGCTGTGCAAAACAATTACTAGGGGATGCTCAACCAAGTTAGGTAGCTGAGTGGCAGTGTTCCCAAGCGTTCGGCTTCTCGTGGCAAGGCGCAGTGCCATGGAGTACGGGACCGATCCTGCTTCGGACCATATATTGTTCTTTGTTTTTTTCTGTTGTTGTTTATTTGTCTTTTTTTTGAGTGCTGTAATACATACCTCTTCCTCCTATGATTCCCTGACTAAGAAACAACGAAGAACTAGCAAGAGATCGTCAATCATGGACAACTATGACTTCCGTCCTATGTGCCGTCTTCGGTCTGAGAGGAAAATGAATAAAAGAATGAATGAATCTTGAGAGCAAGTCAACTATGATTTGATAACGGAATTCAACCCTAGACCTAACGGATTCACATACAAGAACATCTTGCACGGACGTTAACAGTTTAAAAGCGAATGGAAAGGTTTTTGTGAAAGAGGGGAATCCGGAAAGAGAAGAGATATACCAGCAGCAACTGGGAGCAAAGAAAGGGAGACAACAAGATAGGGAATGGTGCAAATAAATTGATCGACCCTGGGCGTCAAGAAACCTACGTCCGACCCTGCACACTTCAGAAATATTGAACCATTAAAACAGACGCGGGCAGGGCAGCGATGCTGTACTATTTTCTCACGATAAAGAGAAATACAATCCACTTCAAACAAAACGGCCATTACTTTCGTGTCTGCGAACGAGTAATTTCAAAATAATCTCGCTTAAACTCAGCTCCATCATCCGAAAGTATTTTCCTACAAATTCCAAACTTCTTTACAACCATTTTTTTAAAAACTTGGCTTCTCTTTGTTTCCTTTTTTTTCTTTCCTTTTTTTTTTTTTTTGGAACAAAATCTTGTTTTTACAGGAAACAGGCATTATTTCCCCTTCATAATAAGGGTGACAACTCACTGTTTTCTCTCATTTATCTTTCCTGGCACGTTTTGTTTTAAATGAACACCCCTTCCTGTTCGATTGAGTTCTTATTCCTGGCAGTTGTTTGTTGAAAACACGTAGTTGATTTTACGGTAGGCGGATATCTTGATCTCAGGGCGGGTGACATCCCCCTGGTGATAGATGATGTTCGGGTTGAGACTAGAATAAGTCTTACAGTAGAGACTAGAGAGAGTTGTCTCCCTTTGAGTGGAGAGTTACTGTAATTAAAATTGATTTTTTAGAATTAAAATATAAACCCTTGAACAGATTGTATTTGATATGTCATCTGTGGTGTGTTGGATCTTACACGATGAGCACATTTTGACAACTGTGAGCGGTGTTTTCATACTTTTTGTTTGTTTCTATCTCGAATAGTCCAAGAAGATGTTTATTATGTTCGGATCGATGAATTAGAATCTCGTCCAGAGAGTAAACCAAATATTTGTAAAACGGTTGTAAGATATCCATTTGTTTTCTGCCCTGTTTATCATAATTTGGATGTTTAAGTATGTTTTGTTGTCTACATTTGTTAAATGTTTATTGTTGTCTAGATCTTTAACTGTTTATTGTTGTCTTTATCTTGAAATATTTATTCCTGTTTGTTCCTGACATATTTATTGCTATTTGTTCCTGACATATTTATTGCTATTTGTTCCTGACATATTTATTGCTATTTGTTCCTGACATATTTATTGCTTTTTGTTCCTGATATGTTTATTGCTATTTGTTCCTGCCATGTTTATTGCTATTTGTTCCTGCCATATTTATTGCTATTTGTTCCTGCCATATTTATTGCTATTTGTTCCTGCCATATTTATTGCCTTTTGTTCCTGACATATTTAAGGCTATTTGTTCCTGACATATTTATTGCTATTTGTTCCTGACATATTTATTGCTTTTTGTTCCTGATATGTTTATTGCTATTTGTTCCTGCCATATTTATTGCTATTTGTTCCTGCCATATTTATTGCTATTTGTTCCCGACATATTTATTGCTTTTTGTTCCTGCCATATTTATTGCTATTTGTTCCTGCCATATTTATTGCTATTTGTTCCTGACATATTTATTGCTTTTTGTTCCTGCCATATTTATTGCTATTTGTTCCTGACATGTTTATTGCTATTTTTTCCTGCCATATTTATTGCTATTTGTTCCTGACATATATATTGCTGTTTGTTCCTGACATATTTATTGCTATTTGTTCCTGACATGTTTATTGCTATTTGTTCCTGCCATATTTATTGCTATTTGTTCCTGACATGTTTATTGCTGTTTGTTCCTGACATATTTATTGCTATTTGTTTCTGACATATTTATTGCTGTTTGTTTCCTGACATGTTTGTTGCTGTTGGTTCCTGACATGTTTATTGCTGTTTGTTCCTGACATATTTATTGCTATTTGTTTCTGACATATTTATTGCTATTTGTTCCTGACATATTTATTGCTGTTTGTTCCTGACATATTTATTGCTGTTTGTTCCTGACATATTTATTGCTATTTATTCCTGACATATTTATTGCTATTTATTCCTGACATGTTTATTGCTGCTTGTATTAAACACCTTTTAATTGTCCCGGTGTTTTTGATATCCGTACTTCTCCTTACTTGTTAACAATCTGTTGTTACCCAGGTCTGTTAGATGTCTGTTATCGCCTGGTTATTGTACTTGTATGCTGAATGCAACTGTTCAATGCTTGTTGTAGCTGCTGGTTTAGCTTATCTATACAGTATATGTTATTGTCCGGTTTTGTTAAATATGCGTTACGTTTTCTTAAATTTGTTTTAACAAAAATGTTTGCCTGCCTGTGAACATTTATTTCTTGAGAGTTTTGCTATGAGGAAGTTTAAATAGCCAGCTCCACACTGAGCCTGATTAATCTATGTTTTGTTTGTTTGCTTGTTTGCGGTTTTTGTTTGTTTGCTTGATTGTTTATTTGCTTGTTTGTTTGCTTGTTTGGGGTTTTTGTTTGTTTGCTTGATTGTTTATTTGCTTGTTTGTTTGCTTGTTTGGGGTTTTTGTTTGTTTGCTTGATTGTTTATTTGCTTGTTTGTTTGCTTGTTTGGGGTGTTTGTTTGTTTGTTTGCTTGTTTGGGGTGTTTGTTTGTTTGATTGTTTGTTTGCTTGTTTGCTTGTTTGGGGTGTTTGTTTGTTTGCTCGTTTGTTTGTTTGTTTGCTTGTTTGTTTGTTTGCTTGTTTGTTTGCTTGTTTGTTTGCTTGTTTGGGGTGTTTATTTGTTTGTTTGCTTGTTTGGGGTGTTTGTTTGTTTGATTGTTTGATTGTTTGATTGTTTGTTTGTTTGCTTGTTTGTTTGTTTGTTTGTTTGCTTGTTTGTTTGTTTGCTTGTTTGGGGGTGTTTGTTTGTTTGTTTGTTTGCTTGTTTGGGGTGTTTGTTTGTTTGCTCGTTTGTTTATTTGTTTGCTTGTTTGTTTGCTTGTTTGGGGTGTTTATTTGTTTGTTTGCTAGTTTGGGGTGTTTGTTTGTTTGATTGTTTGTTTGTTTGCTTGTTTGTTTGTTTGCTTGTTTGGGGTGTTTGTTTGCTTGCTCGTTTGTTTGTTTGCTTGTTTGGGGTGTTTGCTTGTTTGGGGTGTTTGTTTGTTTGCTTGTTTGTTTGTTTGCTTGTTTGTTTGTTTGTTTGCTCGTTTGTTTGTTTGTTTGTTTGCTTGTTTGTTTGTTTGCTTGTTTGTTTGTTTGCTTGTTTGGGGTGTTTGTTTGTTTGCTTGTTTGGGGTGTTTGTTTGCTTGTTTGTTTGTTTGCTTGTTTGTTTGTTTGCTTGTTTGTTTGTTTGCTCGTTTGTTTGCTTGTTTGGGGTGTTTGTTTGTTTGCTTGTTTTGGGTGTTTGTTTTGGGGTCTTAAATTTATGTACTACTCTGAGTGTGATATATATATATATATATATATATATATATATATATATATATATATATATATATATATATATATGTGTGTGTGTATATATGTATATGTGTGTGTGTATCCTGTCTGGTTTATTAAGTGTCTGTTGTGTCTTCTCATTTTTCCCTTCCTCATTTGCCTTTCAGCGTCGAGGGGAGATATAGTTTACGGTCCTCTGCTCTTCTGTTTGCCTCTCCTGCTCTCATCTTTCCTAATGTTTTCATAAATCTATCTTTTTTGTTGTCAGCCCTTGGGTCTGGTGTTCTCGCAAAGGTTATTGAAGGCTCGTGTTATATTTTTAACTTTTCTGCCTTATCACGTGGCTAAATTGTTATCTGCTGTTTCCTTATTTACTCTTTGGCGGGGATTATTCCTAGCCTTTTCTCAGTTCTTCGTTTCTGATCTGATCTTTCAGGCTGTTTCCTGCTATTCGTCTAACATATTACATCTCGGTAGAGGTTATTTTCTTATTGTTCTTGCACCTAGAGTCCAGGACTGACATTCGTGGCTCAACGTTGGGATGAAGATTGTATTGTAGAGTGCCCGTTTTGCCACTATATTGTGTTATCTCCTTGTTGGACAATAGCGGTGATAGCTGTCCAATGATTTCACAAGCTTTGATGCATCTTGAGTCTATTCCTACTGTTTGGAAATTATCGTTTGTCACTAGACTTCCTAGATTATTAAATAAATCAACTTGCTTTAGTTGTCTGCTGTCATTGTTGTGCCGACCGTTAGGTCACTGTTATTATCAGAGTTTTTAAAATGTCCGTTTTGCTTGAGATGGTTACATTTCCATTGTCCATTATTTTGGGGTTAAGGCAAAGAAATGTGTTGTTACCCAGGTCTGTTAGATGTCTGTTATCGCCTGGTTATTGTACTTGTATGCTGAATGCAACTGTTCAATGCTTGTTGTAGCTGCTGGTTTAGCTTATCTATACAGTATATGTTATTGTCCGGTTTTGTTAAATATGCGTTACGTTTTCTTAAATTTGTTTTAACAAAAATGTTTGCCTGCCTGTGAACATTTATTTCTTGAGAGTTTTGCTATGAGGAAGTTTAAATAGCCAGCTCCACACTGAGCCTGATTAATCTATGTTTTGTTTGTTTGCTTGTTTGCGGTTTTTGTTTGTTTGCTTGATTGTTTATTTGCTTGTTTGTTTGCTTGTTTGGGGTTTTTGTTTGTTTGCTTGATTGTTTATTTGCTTGTTTGTTTGCTTGTTTGGGGTTTTTGTTTGTTTGCTTGATTGTTTATTTGCTTGTTTGTTTGCTTGTTTGGGGTGTTTGTTTGTTTGTTTGCTTGTTTGGGGTGTTTGTTTGTTTGATTGTTTGTTTGCTTGTTTGCTTGTTTGGGGTGTTTGTTTGTTTGCTCGTTTGTTTGTTTGTTTGCTTGTTTGTTTGTTTGCTTGTTTGTTGTTGCTTGTTTGTTTGCTTGTTTGTGTTTGCTTGTTTGTTTGCTTGTTTGGGTGTTTATTTGTTTGTTTGCTTGTTTGGGGTGTTTGTTTGTTTGATTGTTTGATTGTTTGATTGTTTGTTTGTTTGCTTGTTTGTTTGTTTGTTTGTTTGCTTGTTTGTTTGTTTGCTTGTTTGGGGTGTTTGTTTGTTTGTTTGTTTGCTTGTTTGGGGTGTTTGTTTGTTTGCTCGTTTGTTTATTTGTTTGCTTGTTTGTTTGCTTGTTTGGGGTGTTTATTTGTTTGTTTGCTAGTTTGGGGTGTTTGTTTGTTTGATTGTTTGTTTGTTTGCTTGTTTGTTTGTTTGCTTGTTTGGGGTGTTTGCTTGTTTAGGGTGTTTGTTTGTTTGCTTGTTTGTTTGTTTGCTTGTTTGTTTGTTTGTTTGCTCGTGTTTGTTTGTTTGTTTGTTTGTTTGTTTGTTTGCTTTTTGTTTGTTTGCTTGTTTGGGTGTTTGTTTGTTTGCTTGTTTGGGGTGTTTGTTTGCTTGTTTGTTTGTTTGCTTGTTTGTTTGTTTGCTTGTTTGTTTGTTTGCTCGTTTGTTTGCTTGTTTGGGGTGTTTGTTTGTTTGCTTGTTTTGGGTGTTTGTTTTGGGGTCTTAAATTTATGTACTACTCTGAGTGTGATATATATATATATATATATATTATATATATATATATATATATATATATATATATGTGTGTGTGTATATATGTATATGTGTGTGTGTATCCTGTCTGGTTTATTAAGTGTCTGTTGTGTCTTCTCATTTTTTCCCTTCCTCATTTGCCTTTCAGCGTCGAGGGGAGATATAGTTTACGGTCCTCTGCTCTTCTGTTTGCCTCTCCTGCTCTCATCTTTCCTAATGTTTTCATAAATCTATCTTTTTTGTTGTCAGCCCTTGGGTCTGGTGTTCTCGCAAAGGTTATTGAAGGCTCGTGTTATATTTTTAACTTTTCTGCCTTATCACGTGGCTAAATTGTTATCTGCTGTTTCCTTATTTACTCTTTGGCGGGGATTATTCCTAGCCTTTTCTCAGTTCTTCGTTTCTGATCTGATCTTTCAGGCTGTTTCCTGCTATTCGTCTAACATATTACATCTCGGTAGAGGTTATTTTCTTATTGTTCTTGCACCTAGAGTCCAGGACTGACATTCGTGGCTCAACGTTGGGATGAAGATTGTATTGTAGAGTGCCCGTTTTGCCACTATATTGTGTTATCTCCTTGTTGGACAATAGCGGTGATAGCTGTCCAATGATTTCACAAGCTTTGATGCATCTTGAGTCTATTCCTACTGTTTGGAAATTATCGTTTGTCACTAGACTTCCTAGATTATTAAATAAATCAACTTGCTTTAGTTGTCTGCTGTCATTGTTGTGCCGACCGTTAGGTCACTGTTATTATCAGAGTTTTTAAAATGTCCGTTTTGCTTGAGATGGTTACATTTCCATTGTCCATTATTTTGGGGTTAAGGCAAAGAAATGCAAATGAATGCATACAAATGCGAAGCTGCAGTAAAGCTGAATATGATGAAAAATTGAAAAATACAAAAAAATGGTATGTTAGAAGCTTTACGTGATAAGTGGACGACACAGACTAAACGACGTTTCGGCCTTCAGCAGGAACAAACAAGAAAAACACACACAAAACTAATAACAAAACATTCAAAACAAAAATATTCGAAATATGTTAAGAAAATAAAAATGTCTATCCTGTGTGTATGAAAAGGAAATGGTAACAAAAGTGTGGCTGTCGTGAATGTGCAGAAATGTGCGCAAATGCACACCGAACTAGAGGAGTTCACACAGGGGTCAGTGTGCAAACACAAAGGAGAAAGAATAGAACAGTAGACTAACAGGTGTTCAAAAGGCGGTAAGAGTGAGATGTCTGAGAGTAGGGTACAATAAAAACAAATGAGGGGTAAGGAGCACAGAATAAAAAAACATCGCCAACGATGCCACATGACCTATATTGGTGAGTCTGGGAGAAGATTAGCGGAAAGATTTTGTGAACATCTACGGGATGTCCAACAGAATACTGGTACTCCAGTGTCTTCCCACTTCAACTCCCCTGATCACAAGGGTAAAGACGACATCCGTGTCACTGGAATTGTCCTTTGTTACTCTGGCGACCGCAGCCGCTATATTTTGGACAATCGCCTCATAGTCCAGTATGTTTCGCTGACCCCACGAGGCATGAATGTATCACACTCATACACATAGTTTCCTTTTGGTTACTCCTTCCCTTTTGCATAGCCTTCTCTACTGCACATATTTGGGATCTTTGGTCTATCTATTATGCCATGCTATTTATAGTTCTTCTCCTCTAGTCCCTTATGAGACACTTCGGTGTTCTCCTCTATACCTTTTTTCTGTGCTCCTTACCCTCATTTGTTTTTATTGTACCCCACTCTCAGACATCTCACTCTTACCGCCTTTGAACACCTGTTAGTCTACTGTTCTATTATTTCTCCTTTATGTTTGCACACTGACCCCTGTGTGAACTCCTCTGGTTCGGTGTGCATTTGCGCACATTTCTGCACATTCACGACAGCCACACTTTTGTTACCATTTCCTTTTCATACACACAGGATAGACATTTTTATTTTCTTAACATATTTCGAATATTTTTGTTTTGAATGTTTCTTTTTTAGTTTTGTGTGTGTGTGTGTTTCTTGTTTGTTCCTGCTGAAGGCCTGTTGGGCCGAAACGTCGTTTAGTCTGTGTCGTCCACTTATCACGTAAAGCTTCTAACATACCATTTTTTTGTATTTTTACATTTTTGCTCCATTATTTTGGGCAGTTATATTTCCGAAACTGATTTGTTATTGTCTGGTTTGAATGTAAATATATGCAATCTTTGTTGCTTTATATATTGTGTTATGTTTACTGTATTTTTTTCTTTTGCGCTACTTTTCTTGTTTGTGTGTGTGTGTGTGTTTGTGTGTGTGTGTGTGTGTGTGTGTGAATTATATTTTAATCTAGATAAGTTACAAGTTTGTTGTTTTTTTGTGTGTCTATCATGTTTTAATCTAGATTAGTTGCAAGTTTATAGTTTTTGTGTCCTTTATGTTTTAATTTAGACTGGTTCGAAGTTTGTTACTGTCATAGCCTACACGATGTTTGTTACTGTCATAACCTACTCGATGTTTGTTACTGTCATAATCTACTTGATCTTTGTTACTGTCATAACCTACTCGATGTTTGTTACTGTCATAACCTACTCGATGTTTGTTACTGTCATAATCTACTTGATGTTTGTTACTGTCATAATCTACTTGATCTTTGTTACTGTCATAATCTACTTGATGTTTGTTACTGTCATAATCTACTTGATGTTTGTTACTGTCATAATCTACTTGATGTTTGTTACTGTCATAATCTACTTGATGTTTTGTTACTGTCATAACCTACTTGATCTTTGTTACTGTCATAACCTACTTGATCTTTGTTACTGTCATAACCTACTTGATGTTTGTTACTGTCATAATCTACTTGATGTTTGTTACTGTCATAATCTACTTGATGTTTGTTACTGTCATAACCTACTTGATCTTTGTTACTGTCATAACCTACTTGATCTTTGTTACTGTCATAACCTACTTGATCTTTGTTACTGTCATAACCTACTTGATCTTTGTTACTGTCATAACCTACTTGATCTTTGTTACTGTCATAACCTACTTGATCTTTGTTACTGTCATAACCTACTTGATCTTTGTTACTGTCATAACCTACTTGATGTTTGTTACTGTCATAACCTACATGATCTTTGTTACTGTCATAACCTACTTGATGTTTGTTACTGTCATAATCTACTTGATGTTTGTTACTGTCATAATCTACTTGATGTTTGTTACTGTCATAACCTACTTGATCTTTGTTACTGTCATAACCTACTCGATGTTTGTTACTGTCATAATCTACTTGATGTTTGTTACTGTCATAATCTACTTGATGTTTGTTACTGTCATAACCTACTTGATCTTTGTTACTGTCATAACCTACTTGATGTTTGTTACTGTCATAATCTACTTGATCTTTGTTACTGTCATAATCTACTTGATGTTTGTTACTGTCATAATCTACTTGATGTTTGTTACTGTCATAATCTACTTGATGTTTGTTACTGTCATAACCTACTTGATGTTTGTTACTGTCATAACCTACTTGATGTTTGTTACTGTCATAATCTACTTGATGTTTGTTACTGTCATAATCTACTTGATCTTTGTTACTGTCATAACCTACTCGATGTTTGTTACTGTCATAATCTACTTGATCTTTGTTACTGTCATAATCTACTTGATCTTTGTTACTGTCATAGCCTACACGATGTTTGTTACTGTCATAGCCTACACGATGTTTGTTACTGTCATAATCTACTTGATGTTTGTTACTGTCATAATCTACTTGATCTTTGTTACTGTCATAATCTACACAATATTTGTTACTGTCATAATCTACTCGATGTTTGTTACTGTTATAATCTACTCGATGTTTGTTACTGTCTTAACCTACTCGATGTTTGTTACTGTCTTAACCTACTCGATGTTTGTTACTGTCATAACCTACTCGATGTTTGTTACTGTCATAATCTACTCGATGTTTTCACTGTCATAACCTACTCGATGTTTGTTACTGTCATAACCTACTCGATGTTTGTTGCTATCATAGCCTACTCGATGTTTGTTACTGTCTTAACCTAGTCGATGTTTTCACTGTCATAACCTACTCGATGTTTGTTGCTATCATAACCTACTCGATGTTTGTTACTGTCTTAACCTACTCGATGTTTGTTACTGTCATAATCTACTCGATGTTTGTTACTGTCATAATATACTCGATGTTTGTTACTGTCATAACCTACTCAATGTTTGTTACTGTCATAACCTACTCGATGTTTGTTACTGTCATAACCTACTCGATGTTTGTTACTGTCATAACCTACTCGATGTTTGTTGCTATCATAACCTACTCGATGTTTGTTACTGTCATAACCTACTCGATGTTTGTTACTGTCATAACCTACTCGATGTTTGTTGCTATCATAACCTACTCGATGTTTGTTGCTATCTCTGCTGTTGGAACAATGACTTGCTGACAGAGTACACACACAAATGTAGTTCACGCTCAATCAAATCAAACGAGTCATGCGTTCACTATGCTCGACCTTTCCTCGAGTAACGATCACTTCTACCGACATGTAGTTCAGCTCATTAACGCTGATTCTCTTGTTCTCGCCCCTTACCTCCAGGGGAGAATACTCTCAAGGTAGATCAATTACTGAATCCCCGCTAGGTACAAACACACTGCTATTGTTTCACAGCTTCCATTTTCTGTCTCCGATTTCCAGGAATTCAAATACTGCCTCCTTCACAAAAATATCAATGACGTTAATATTATTGTGGCTAAACCATGATACATTCCCAATTTACACAATCTGGTGCGTGGATCATTCATTGCACTCAGCGGTTTTCTTCGATAAAGCGATCGAAAGAGCCTCGGGAAGTTACTGCAATTTACTCTCTCGTAACGTGTTTTTTAATTTTAATTCAGGTCTAGGCCAACAGTGGTAGGGAGAATTGCAAACTCGTACCATGGCCAGATGCCGAGCCTGCGAGCGAGGGTCCAGGAATCTGAGTTGCTTAAAGCTGTGAACCTAGTGTAACTTTTGTGTGTCGATCACCAGATGATTACCAAAGGAATGTATCGTCCACATCGTCATCTGTGCTTTAAAGAACGTTAAGTGGGCGTAAATGCGTTGTGTTGTAGTTTGTTCGTCCCGACACATCAGACTTCAGCGCAGCACTTTGGAGTACCGGTTAGCCTTCCTTCTTCGATCCTGCTTGCTTGGCCTGATTAGGCTAGTTTGTTAATATAGGCACAACGAGATAGTGTCACAGCCATTAGGGGTCCCAGTTTTTTGATCTGTCTAACTTGGGTGACCCCATGCTGGCATTGCTACCACTGGAACAGCTATTGGGGATATAGGAACACAAACTTATCTACCGCTTTGTGCTGGAGACGTGTGAGAGGAGCAAATGTGTACAGACGCTCTACTGGTAATAGTTTGATGCATAAAACCTCATTCTATAGTAGAACATCAGTTGCTTGCATTCGCTCGATACCTAAAGTATTCTAGAGCATTCTAGTAGACTAGAGAATTCCTCTTCATCATCCGCCCTTAAAAGGACGTTAAGTGGGTGTGTCTGCGTTGTGTTGTGGTTTGCAGTATAACTGTGATATTTTCGCCTTTCGGCCCAATGTATCCGACTCCAGCACGACGTTTTTGAGTACCGGGTTGTCTTCCCTCTTCGATCCCTACTCGCTTGGCCAGACTAGACAGGTTAGTCTGTTACTAGAGACACCGTAGAGAGGTGGAGCAGGGTCTGGATGGTTCTGGTTCACCGATCCTGGCGCAAGCCATCAGCTGTGGGTCGCTGACAACTTCCGGCTCTGATGCTGGGAGGCGCGCCTTCGCTTCCTACATCAGTTGAGTTATAGTATTGCATGATGTCAGGTCTGATCGGTCATGGCTGACACCCGTCAGAGCGGGCCTATGGCAGAACATAGTGTATGTGATCTCAACAAGGA
The DNA here is from genome assembly GCA_032433765.1 of Megaustenia siamemsis. NCBI lineage: Eukaryota > Metazoa > Mollusca > Gastropoda > Stylommatophora > Ariophantidae > Megaustenia > Megaustenia siamemsis. The sequence goes on from JAVIAB010000001.1 coordinate 8,625,027, forward strand.
ACCAGAAGTAAGCAAGACCCTTGTCCACCACGCTCCGGTGACCCTGCAAACAGACTCACCATTCTGGTTAAGCGGAGAAGTAAACCCGCTACCATTAAATAGTATCATCATCATCAAGTACCGGGCCTGCTGGCGTAGGTGATCATGTCTCTCCACAATTTTCGATCTCGACAGTGTTTTATCATTTCTGTTGTTGACCTTCTGCCAAGCCATTCTCTTAAACTGTCTGGTATTTTTTTTCTTTGCTTTCTACTATCTCTTCGTCCCTCAATTTTCCCAGTTGTTACAATGTATTTCAGCTGTTCCCTTCTCATTACATGGCCAAAATAATGATGATTGTTTCTTCCTAATATTGGAAATTAGCTCGCTTTTTAGCTTTGGCCTCTTTCAGAATGTTTTCATTACTCTTCTTAGCTGTCCATGGTATTCTCAGCATTCTTCTGCTCTATGTTAAGACTCACTTTAGATAACATTTAAGAACTCTTTTTCTTGTTTCTATTGTCAAAAATGGATTGCATAGTATCTTTCCTTTTTTGGAAAGCTGCTTTTGCCTGAGCCATTCTGCATCTCACCTCTTTTGTACATCTTCCGTCTGAGGTTAACAAAGTTCCCAAATACTTAAATTCATTTATCTGTTTTAATATTGTTCCACTTGTCTTTATTTTGCACTGAGGTGATGTCTTTTTCTTTGTTGTTACCATTACTTCTGTCTTTTTGCTATTAAGGCTGAGTCCTTTATTTTTGCTTTCTTTCCCTATAATGTCCAACATTTCCTATAACTCATTTTCACTCTTAGCGATTAAGACTGTATCATCAGCATACTTTAGATTATTTGTATTGTGACCTCCAATTGTTATTCCAGGCATGCCCCTTATGGATCTTAAAATAATCTCACTATACATATTAAACAAATCTGGTGACAGCACGCAACCTTGTCTAACACTCTGTTTTATTTGTTGGAACATTCCCGATTGGTTTCCAGTTCTTATGGCCGCTGTTTGTTGCCAGTACATGTTCTTTGTTATTCTTAGATCTTTGCTGTCTACGTTTATTAAATAGTATACTGAAGTCGGATGTGTCGGAGTGAAAAGCGCACATATTGCTATAAACAACAGCACAACGCAACTGCACCAATTTAATGCTCTTCTATTGGTGGACATGGTAGCTGAGTAATCATCTGGATGGAGAAGAAGAATTTTTAAAAAATCAAAATGTAACGGCACTGCAGACCCATACCTGCTCCTATGTTCTTTCCAAAAGCCAGCAGAATATATGTACACTGATCGGTCCTTTTACATGTTGTTTATGAGTTGATGATTTCCACCCGTACAGCGTGTTTGTTTTTCCTGTCTCAAATCTCGATCCTTCAATCGATGAATTTGGGAGTTTTTCACCCATTCCGTTAAATCGTCTTTGGAAAATGTGTCTCTACCAGCCTTAAGTAAATCTGACTTGCAACTTCTCAATATAGAACCCCTCCAAGAGGAAGAAGAAAAAAAGAGGAAGAAAATAGAAGAGTAAAGGAAAGAGGACGTTGAAGAGGAAGAAGAAAAATAGAAGAATAAAAGAAAGAGGACGTTGAAGAGGAAGAAAAGAAATAGAAGAATAAAAGAAAGAGGATGTTGAAGAAGAAAGAAGAAAAATAGAAGAATAAAAGAAAGAGGACGTTGAAGAAGAAAGAAGAAAAATAGAAGAATAAAAGAAAGAGGACGTTGAAGAAGAAGAAGAAAAATAGAAGAATAAAAGAAAGAGGATGTTGAAGAGGAAGAAGAAAAATAGAAGAATAAAAGAAAGAGGACATTGAAGAGGAAGAAAAGAAATAGAAGAATAAAAGAAAGAGGACGTTGAAGAGGAAGAAGAAAAATAGAAGAATAAAAGAAAGAGGACGTTGAAGAGGAAGAAAAGAAATAGAAGAATAAAAGAAAGAGGACGTTGAAGAGGAAGAAGAAAAATAGAAGAATAAAAGAAAGAGGATGTTGAAGAGGAAGAAGAAAAATAGAAGAATAAAAGAAAGAGGATGTTAAAGAAGAAAGAAGAAAAATAGAAGAATAAAAGAAAGAGGACGTTGAAGAGGAAGAAGAAAAATAGAAGAATAAAAGAAAGAGGACGTTGAAGAGGACGAAGAAAAATAGAAGAATAAAAGATAGAGGATGTTGAAGAAGAAGAAGAAAAATAGAAGAATAAAAGAAAGAGGATGTTGAAGAGGAAGAAGAAAAATAGAAGAATAAAAGAAAGAGGATGTTGAAGAGGAAGAAGAAAAATAGAAGAATAAAAGAAAGAGGACATTGAAGAGGAAGAAAAGAATAGAAGAATAAAAGAAAGAGGACGTTGAAGAGGAAGAAGAAAAATAGAAGAATAAAAGAAAGAGGATGTTGAAGAGGAAGAAGAAAAATAGAAGAATAAAAGAAAGAGGATGTTAAAGAAGAAAGAAGAAAAATAGAAGAATAAAAGAAAGAGGATGTTGAAGAAGAAAGAAGAAAAATAGAAGAATAAAAGAAAGAGGATGTTGAAGAGGAAGAAGAAAAATAGAAGAATAAAAGAAAGAGGACATTGAAGAGGAAGAAGAAAAATAGAAGAATAAAAGAAAGAGGACGTTGAAGAGGAAGAAGAAAAATAGAAGAATAAAAGAAAGAGGATGTTGAAGAGGAAGAAGAAAATAGAAGAATAAAAGAAAGAGGATGTTAAAGAAGAAAGAAGAAAAATAGAAGAATAAAAGAAAGAGGATGTTGAAGAAGAAAGAAGAAAAATAGAAGAATAAAAGAAAGAGGATGTTGAAGAAGAAAGAAGAAAAATAGAAGAAAAGAAGAGTAACATAGGAACAAATTAGCAATTCCGTGTCTAATCATGGGAGAACTAATTTTGTCCAGTAGAAGAATTTCTATCAAATCTATAGAGGCACAACGCCAGAGCAACAAAAGGTGAAGCAGCTCTGGAGGTAGGCGTTTATGTAGAAGGGAGGCTACTGTCTTGTACCGTGTCGGTTAATTGCAAACAGCGAAAAGTGCCAGAGAAAGCACGCCTCATAAAAGTGATTTGCTATAAGTGTAAGTGGCACTGTGAGGGGCTGAGGTATCGCAGGGAGGCTGTGAAATGCGATGCAGCGTAAATTATACATAGCGAAGACGTTAACGATTACCAGCGATTAGTTCTCGGAAACGACGTGATTGTAATTATCTGCGCCATAAAGGAGCTCTGTCCAACTTTAGCACACGCCACGGAAAATGAATGATGATGTTTATAACTATCATCATCATCATTTGACATACTGGTTGGCTTTGGCGATCATGTCCTTCCATAATCTTCTATCCACAGTACATCGTATCATTTTTATTGTTGACTGTTTTCAATGCCATGACACCAGGTTATTGTATCTTCTCTCCGTGTCGTTCTCGATCTCGCTTTCCCTGTATTTTGTCAGTTGTAATCCAGTTTTCCATCTTTCCCTTTATTATGATGTGCCCGAAAAATCTCGATTGTTTCTTTCTGATGTTTTTTTAGGAGCTCCCTTTCTATGTTGCCCTCTTTAGCTGTCCAGGGAACTCTCAGCATTCTTGTGAGAAATTCCATCTCATAGGCCTCTAATTGTATTTTCGTTTCATTGTCTACTGTCCATGATTTACTTCCATAGATCAGAATTGTTTGTATATATCACTGATGTTTACAATATCTGGCTTTTAAAACACACCTCTCTTTGTTTATTTAACCACCTGCTCACAATGTCTTTACTCTGTAGTTCGAACCGAAGTATTCCCATATCCGCCCCGCCATCCGTTCCAGGAATCACCCACTCATAATGTAACTACGTTTAATGACAAGTTCCTGCAATTTATGAGTTTCAGTTTTACTATATGTGGTTATCTTATGTTACTGTCATCAACATAACAGCATCATGTTTTCTCTTATTTATAATCGGTGTGTCTACTATATAATATTACAACCCTAATAATTCTGATTAAAGTGATGCAGCCAGTGCTTATATTCTTCATACAAGAGTACTGTCTATTCTTATCTTCAAGACTATAGTTTTGGTGTCTTACTTTACATAAACGATTACTGTTCTTATTTAACTTTCAGTTAATCATGTTCCTATACAAGTTTAACATAAAAGTGCATTGTTAATACATAACTTTAACATAAAAGTACATTGTTCATACATAACTTTAACATAAAAGTGCATTGTTCATACATAACTTTAACATAAAAGTGTATTGTTCATACATAACTTTATCATAAAAGTGTATTGTTCATACATAACTTTAACATAAAAGTGTATTGTTCATACATAACTTTAACATAAAAGTGTATTGTTCATACATAACTTTATCATAAAAGTGTATTGTTCATACATAACTTTAACATAAAAGTGTATTGTTCATACATAACTTTATCATAAAAGTGCATTGCTCATACATAACTTTATCATAAATGTGCATTGTTCATACATACTTTAACATAAAAGTGTATTGTTCATACATAACTTTATCATAAAAGTGCATTGTTCATACATAACTTTATCATAAAAGTGCATTGTTCATACATAACTTTATCATAAAAGTGCATTGTTCATACATAACTTTATCATAAAAGTGTATTGTTCATACATAACTTTATCATAAAAGTGCATTGTTCATACATAACTTTATCATAAAAGTGCATTGTTCATACATAACTTTATCATAAAAGTGCATTTTCATACATAACTTTATCATAAAAGTGCATTGTTCATACATAACTTTATCATAAAAGTGCATTGTTCATAGCTCATATACAATTTTAACATAAAAGTGCATTGCTCATACATCACTTTAAATAGAAGCGCATTGTTCATACATAACTTTAACATAAAAATGCATTGCTCATACATAACTTTAACATAAAAAATGCATTGTTCATATATAACTTTAACATAAAAGTGCATTGTTAATACATAACTTTAACATAAAAGTGCATTGTTCATACATAACTTTAACATAAAAATGCATTGTTAATACATAACTTTAACATAAAAGTGCATTGTTAATACATAACTTTAACATAAAAATGCATTGCTTATGCATAACTTTAACATAAAAATGCGTTGCTCATACATAACTTTAACATAAAAGTGCATTGTTAATACATAACTTTAACATAAAAATGGATTGCTTATACATAACTTTAACATAAAAATGGATTGCTTCTGTACATAACTTTAACATAAAACAGAAATGCTCTTAAATAACTTTAACATAAATGAGTTCGTTCGTTTGCGTTTACCAGTGACTAAAGGTTATTCCCCTTCGTTATCTGCCCTTATAGGGCGTTTTGTGGGCGTGTTTTAGCTGTATTGTAATTTACTGTAAAAATATTATATTTGCGCCTTCCGACCCAACACATCCGATTTCAGTACAGCATTTTTGAATAGCGGGTTCCCTTCCTTCTCAATCCCCGCTCGTCTGGCCAGACTAGACAGGTTAATCTGTTCCTAGGGGCACTGAGAAGTGCGGGAGTAGGGTCTGGATGGTTCTGGTTCACCGATCCTGGTGCAAGCCATCAGCTATGAGTCTGACAGCTTCCATCTCTGTTACTGTCAGCCACCTTGTCCATATAAATAAATAATGAAAGACTTTAACATACAAAAGTAATGATTGTATATAGCGGTAACATAAAGAAAGCAATAGTCACACATAACGATAACATACTGAAAGTAATGTTCACATATAAAGATAACGTAAAGAAAGTAATGCTCACATATAACGATAACATAAAGAAAGTAATACTCACATATAACGATAACATAAAGAAAGTAATGCTCGCATATAATGATAACATAAAGAAAGTAATGCTCACATATAAAGATAACATAAAGAAAGTAATACTCACATATAACGATAACATAAAGAAAGTAATGCTCGCATATAACGATAACATAAAGAAAGTAATGATCGCATATAACGATAACATAAAGAAAGTAATGCTCGGATATAACGATAACATAAAGAAAGTAATGCTCACATATAACGATAACATAAATAAAGTAATGCTCACATATAACGATAACATAAAGAAAGTAATGCTCACATATAACGATAACATAAAGAAAGTAATGCTCGGATATAACGATAACATAAAGAAAGTAATGCTCGCATATAACGATAACATAAAGAAAGCAATGCTCACATATAACGATAACATAAAGAAAGTAATGCTCACATATAACGGTAACATAAAGAAAGTAATGCTCACATATAACGATAACATAAAGAAAGTAATACTCACATATAACGATAACATAAAGAAAGTAATGCTCACATATAACGATAACATGAAGAAAGTAATGCTCACATATAACGGTAACATAAAGAAAGTAATGCTCACATATAACGATAACATAATGAAAGTTATGCTCACATATAACGATAACATAAAGAAAGTAATGCTCACGTATAACGATAACATAATGAAAGTAATGCTGGCATATAACGATAACATAAAGAAAGTAATGCTCGCATATAACGATAACATAAAGAAAGTAATGCTCGCATATAACGATAACATAAAGAAAGTAATTCTCGCATATAACGATAACATAAAGAAAGTAATGATCGCATATAACGATAACATAAAGAAAGTAATGCTCGCATATAACGATAACATAAAGAAAGTAATGATCGCATATAACGATAACATAAAGAAAGTAATGCTCACATATAACGATAACATAAAGAAAGTAATGCTCGCATATAACGATAACATAAAGAAAGTAATTCTCGCATATAACGATAACATAAAGAAAGTAATGCTCGCATTTAACGATAACACAGAGAAGGTAATGATCACATTTAACGGTAACATAAAGAAGGAAATGATCACATATAACGGTAACATAAAGAAAGTAATACTCACATTTAAGATAACATAGAGAAGGTAATGCTGACATATAACTAGAACATAAAGAAAGTAATAATCATAACCAGGAGCCAGTAGTGGGGTGTAACATACACTCCAGGGTATGGTGAAATCTTTACAAAATAGGAACATAACAAAATACTGACGTTTCGGCCTACATGTGGCCTTCCTGAGAAACAAAAACATCGACAACAAACGATGAAAGAACAGATAGCTACTACTAGATGATTAAGTTAAGGAGAAGTGGGCCGAGGCATAGGAGAGGGATCATGAGATAAGAAAGAGATATGGTACATGTGAGAAATGCAATACTCATATATAACGGGAACATAAAGAAAGTAATACTCACATATAATGGGACCATAAAGAAAGTAATACTCATTTATAACGGGAACATAAAGAAAGTAATACTCATTTATAACGGGAACATAAAGAAAGTAATACTCACATATAACGGGAACATAAGAAAGTAATACTCACATATAACGGGAACATAAAGAAAGTAATACTCACATATAACGAGAACATAAAGAAAGTAATACTCGCATATAACGGGAACATAAAGAAAGTAATACTCACATATAACGGGAACATAAAGAAAGGAACGCTCACATATAACGGGAACATAAAGAAAGTAGTACTCATGACCTAACTTTAAACACAAGACATCACTTTGCTAAGAAATGACCGCACAATCACAAAGGCAATATCATCAGTACTCTCTGAATGAAAGCGAATATATTTTTTTTTATATTAAAATTAATGTCTTTTTTAATTACTCCTTCACTTTCGTGACCTTTGTTGCACGTGATATGGTACCATTACTGACAACTCAAGTCTCTGACGTGAGACTGTCCCTAACAGTGTCATTCATTGTAATTAGAGTAATTATGAGAATTTCTAAGAGTTCGGTCCGTGCAAATGTCTGGGTCTAGTTTTAATGACGTGTAGCACTCGTCATCGAGTATCAGAAAGCTCGGGTGATGTCTTTCTGTTTCCTGGAAGTACACAAACACGCATGCGCATGCGCGGGCAAAACCAATTTTTTTTTTTTTAAATGAAAGAAGAAATTACGATAAGAAAACTGGCGTTCAAGTTCAAGGTCATTCACATACTTGATCTAAGTTAGTAGGACACTGGTTTGAACCAGAACAATTAAAGTATAAACTTGTCTGTTGTTGCCACTTGTTAAACACAGAGATAAAAGTGTTCAAATTTAATTTTAAATCAGTCCTATTATATGGCTGTGAAACATGGACAATAAACAACGACAATACGACGATACAGACCTTCATTAATGGATGCTTGCGCAGAATAAAAGGATGGATATGGCAGGACAAAATCACTAACGTAGAACTATAGAAAAGTACCAGTCAAATACCAGTGGATAAAGAGATACAGCAATGACGATGGCGCTGGATAGGACACACACTGTGGAAGCCAACTGAGGGTATTACATGACATACCCTTTTTTTGGAATCCCCAGGGGGAGAGTCAAAGAGGGAAGCCAAAATATTCTTGGAGAATACAGGTAGAAGCAGAGATGAGGAGGATGGAGAAGACATGGAACAATCTTAAAAAGAATGGCAAGAAGCAGAACGACTTAAAGTGTTTGTTGAAGACCTATGCTCCACAGGGAGCTGAAAGGTAGAAGAAAAAATGTTACCACTTGCCGACATCTTATATTTGGTTAATCGTGCAGCTCATGTTATCTAATCGTTGATTAATCATTCAGCTCATGTTATTTAATCGTTGATTAATCATTCAGCTCATGTTATCTAATCGTTGATTAATCATTCAGCTCATGTTATTTAATCGTTGATTAATCATTCAGCTCATGTTATCTAATCGTTGATTAATCATTCAGCTCATGGTATCTAATCGTTGATTAATCATTCAGCTCATGGTATCTAATCGTTGATTAATCATTCAGCTCATGTTATTTAATCGTTGATTAATCATTCAGCTCATGTTATTTAATCGTTGATTAATCATTCAGCTCATGTTATTTAATCGTTGAATAATTGTACAGCTCATAAACACAGTTAATTATTACATTCTCTCTCTCTCTCTCTCTCTCTCTCTCTCTCTCTCTCTCCTCTCTCTTGTGCTTAATTTGTGTTCTGCCAGGCTCATTTTGAAACAAAAAACTAATGTGTGTTTTTTTGTTGTTTGACCATAACGTTTTTATGACAAATAAATCATGAGAAGTTTGAGAAAATAGTTACAAAGAAGATCATCATCATGGAGTGCCGTCTCCGCATCGATCGTTGCCTACCATGGAACGATATTCCGCTCTTTCTCTTGCTTTGATGGTGCAGGTTGTCATAGCCTGACTTGTCCATCTTTTAATGTTACTCGATCACGTCCACTTTGTCTGCCTCTTTTACCTAGTATTTTCCCTTCCAATATTACTTTTAATAGGTTGTTGTGTCTTTTTAACATGGCCCCAAAAATCTCATTTGTCTTGTTCTAATTGTGTTTAGTAGTTCTCTTTTCATTTTTACGTGGTTTAAGACTATTGTTTGTTTTCTTTTCCTTCCATCCAATTCTTCCTAGTTTTCTATAAATCCACATTTCAGAGGCTTCAATTTCTTTTTTTACTTGTCTAATGTCCATGTTTCTGCATCATACAGGAATATTGAGAAGATATAACATTTGGCTATTCTTAGTTTTAGCGCTCTAGTGTTATTTGTTTTGATGTTAGTATATTTTTCATGACATTAAAATAACTTGTTGCCTTCCCTATTCCTTTATTTATTTCAGTTGTACATTTTCCATCACTGGTTATAGTATGTCCAAGGCAGTTGTAGTTCTGAACTGTCTCCAGGTCTATTCCTTCCACTTTGATATCCACTTGTAGGTTTTTGAGTATTATATTTTTTTATGATCATAGTTTTAGTATTTTTGATATTCATATATAATCTATATTTTTTGCTTGTCATGTTTATTTCATTGAGTAATTGTAGATCTTTAGGATTTTCTGCTAGTAATGCAGTATCATTAGCATATCTTAGGTTATTCATTATCTTTCCATTAATCTATAAGCTTGGCATCTCTGTGAGGTTTTTAAAGATTTCCTCAATGTATAGATTTAACAAGCTTGGTGACAGGATGCATCCCTGTCTTACTCCTCTTTTTATATCAATGGGTGTAGAGTTCTCTTTGTTAAATTTTATTATTGCTGTTTGCACCCAGTATAGATTACATATTAGTCGTATGTCTGTGTCATCTAGATGTATATCTCTTAGGCAGTCTATAAGTTGTTTATGGTGTATTCTATCAAAAGCTTTGATGTAGTTTATGAAGCAGGCACATATTGGTTTGTTTACTTCTGTGTACTTTCCGATTAATTCCCTTATGCAAAATATGGCCTCTTTTGTCTCGATGTTTTTTCTAAATTTAAATTATTGTTCTAACTCCATATTGATTTTATTCTGAATTCTTCCTTGCATAACTTTTAGCAAGATTTTTGTTGCATGGCTCATTAGGTTTATTGCTTTAACGTCACTGGATTAAACTGCAGCATTATTTTAGGCAATGCAATGAAAGTTGTTTTATTTTCATTTTGTATGTATATTGTATGTTATATGTCGTTGCACATGTCTGTCACCACTTCAATGCCAAATACTTCTAGTGTCTTTATCATCTCTATTTGTATGTTGTCAGGCACTGCTGCTTATCCCTTGTTCATTGTTTTTATAGCTTTTTCCACTTCCGATTTAAGATTTTTTAGCCTGACGTACATTTTATAACCGAGTTCTTGTCTCTTTCGTTAAAGAATAATTATGGTTTATATTCGTTGCAGCTATTGATTTTATCTTTGGTGTCTGTTGCTATTATTTTTTTGTGTGCAATACATCCACTTTATGTTTGGCTGAGCCACATTTCTTTTGCCCTTTTTGCAAATTTTGCTTATTTAATTATCAATTTTTTATATTGGGTTGCATTCTTTGCGTGCCTTATTTCTTCCATTTTTCCAAGATGGTGTCAGTTATCCAGTTTTTTGTTTGTTTGTTTGTTCTTTTCCTTTTTGGGTAAGATGGCGCAAGCTTCTTGTTTGCTCCTCGTTATACATTACCATTTGGTTGTAACTATTTCATCAGGATTTTCTCTTCTGTACACCTCAGTCCCTTCTTCTAGCAACTTCTGTTATGTGTTCTTGTATTGTATAAGTATCTTTAATATCTTTTTGATTTAAAGTTATTATGTCTATTCGTATTGTTGATGAATTAGTCTTTTATTTGTTTCTCTTTAGTTTGATTTTCATTTTAATCATTACAGGATTGTGATCTGAGTTAATATCTGCTCCTGGGTAGGTTTTGGCTTTCTTTACGCTGTTACGGAACCTTTCTTTTATCATTATGTAATCTATTTGATTCCTCTTCCTATCTCCAGGGCTTTTCCATGTGTATATTTCCTTTTCTCTAGCTCAAAGTAGGTGTTACATATTATCAGCCTCTTTTCTTCACAGAATTGTATTAATCTTTCTCCTCTGTCATTTCTTTTTCCTAAACCATGATTTCCTATAATGTCTTATATCTACCTTTTCCTACTTTAGCGTTCATGTCACCCATTACAATCAAGATGTCTGAAGATTTCACTTGCTTCATAACTTTATTTAGGTCTTCATAGTATGCCTCTATTTGTTCATCTGTGTAGTCTTGAGTAGGTGTGTATGCCTGTAGTATTGCAAAGTCAAGTGTTTTGCTATCATTTCGAGTAGTATAATCCGATCAGTGTATGTCCAGTTGGTACTTTTATATTTTTGTAGCTCTCGTTTTATTAGTATTCCTTCACTTCTTTGATGTTGTGTTGTGTTGTATATATTAAATGTATATTTTTCGTACGTTTATGTATCCACATTCTTTCCATCTTGTCTCTGATATGCCTAAAACATCTATGTTTAATTGTTCTGCTTCTAAAATTAGATTTCCAATTTTTCCTTCTTGATAAAGAAGAGTGCAAACAATCCATGAACATACTCGTAGATCTTTCTTCTGATATCAGCTCATGGCTTTCTTTGGATGTTACGTGATGAGGCTCCAATCTCTTTCACGGTGGTCTGCCATATTCGTCTTTCGTGCCCTGAACATGCCTCTTGTGTACCACACACTTTTCTGTTTTCACTTTCTGAGCCGTTGATCACTTCTGATTCTTCCGCTCCATCTACCCTCACAGACTTTGTCACAGACTTCCTCAAAGACATTGTCAGTCTTCCTCACAGACTTCCTCAAAGACATTGTCACAGACTTCCGCAAAGACATTGTCACAGACTTCCTCACAGACTTCCTCAAAGACTTCCTCAAAGACATTGTCACAGACTTCCTCACAGACTTCCTCAAAGACATTGTCACAGACTTCCTCACAGACTTCCTCAAAGACTTCCTCAAAGACATTGTCACAGACTTCCTCACAGACTTCCTCACAGACTTCCTCAAAGACATTGTCACAGACTTCCTCACAGACTTCCTCACAGACTTCCTCAAAGACATTGTCACAGACTTCCTCACAGACTTCCTCAAAGACATTGTCACAGACTTCCTCACAGACTTCCTCACAGACTTCCTCAAAGACATTGTCACAGACTTCCTCACAGACTTCCTCAAAGACATTGTCACAGACTTCCTCACAGACTTCCTCACAGACTTCCTCAAA